>CM060676.1:41313917-41518917 GCA_030686995.1 Artemisia argyi | reverse complement strand
TAAACCAAGGACAAGGAGCATTAAGCATTACTGAGGGTGTCGCTGTTGCAGCCTTGCTAAAAGATTAAGCTAGATTTGTTATGCTTAGTGCTTCGACATATATCACATAAAGAACCACCACCTCTTATAGAGTAACGCTTTGCACTTCAATATATACAGTGGTCTTAAATGTCATGATTGCCTGTTTTCCTTGACCAGGTTTTGTTGCATTAAATCACTCATGATTGCCTGTTTTCCTTGACCAGGTTTTGCTGCATTAAATTGCACGATGGGCATCGACGGAAATTGAACATTTGGTGGGGGCCTAAAACTATTGAAATTTAAAAATGAACCAGTATAGTTGAAGAGAAATAGGAAAAAAAAAATCATTGTCACACTACTTATATATTAAAAAAGTAAAGGAATAAACGTTAAAGCAAAAAAACGACAACTCGATCGGCTCTACGGCCTCTTAAGGTTTTTGAACACACGGCCAATTTTAAGTCAAAAGTATCAGCAATCTCCTTTTCTATCATTGTCACCTCCCGCTTCTCAATTTTCACAACAACTTCACAAAGTTCAGCAATAGTTGCTGCACCGTGCTGACACACTTAGCCTTGTGCTACTTTGTCTTTCAATGGGAAAAAGCTCCAGCTCATATTAACTTGCATCCTCTGGTGTTCAGCAAAATCTGCAGGATAGAATTTTCTAGCAGAATACAAATATCATCTATATTAAACACCTAGTTAGGAGCTAAAGTAGAACTATAAAGAGTTGAGCAACTCCATTGCTTGGTCATTGACAGGCCAACAAGCATAACACAATTAAGAGGTGCTCATATTGTATAACTAAACACTTCTGTAGGTGAGCGAGAACGACCTCAAATACAAGTTGACCAACATTTTTAAGCAACAACATTTGAAGTCTATTCGCACTAGGTACAGCAACATAGTTTATATTTTTACAGTCTATCTCACAATATTACATTACTGACATAATGTTGCTGCTCACTGAAACCTAACAACAATGCATGAAATATCATCCCTACTCTTCCTCGTAAGCGCCTCTTTAATGAGATGCTTCGCAGCCAACCTTGGATCCTCAACATCCTTAACACAGTCCACAGCCTCCTGATTCGACATAACCTGCCCAAAACAAAAATTCACATGCATAAAACAACTACACTGTCTTGGTAAAATTTAAAAATGTACTTTGTAAGTTGTAACCAACCTTCCAAACACCATCACTTGCCAAGATCATAAACTCGGTATCATCATCGACTTCTATCACACACACATCAGGTTCTGAACTGACGTGTTCCTTCAACCTTTTGTCGCCAAATGACCTCGACATTGCCAAGCTTCCATCAACCCGCGGACAATCACCTGCACAAACTCGTCTTCAAATTTTACATACATGTTTTGCACAAATTGTACTATTTGAACAAGTTTGATATACACCTGGGAATTTGGTTACAAAACCACCTTTCTCTTCTATAACCTTTCACTCTTTGTTAGGCTCATGATCAACTGATAATTGCTTGGCCGCACCATCTTGGCACAGAACTGCACGTGAATCACCAACGTTGGCGACTACTAATGTTTCACAGTTTATCAAGATTGCAGTAACCGCTGTTGAACCCCCCTTACGTTTCTTGATTGCTTTGTTCATGATGGTGGAATCGGTGAACTTATATGCTTTTCTAATGGCTTCCTCGGGATCTGTCCAAAAATTCGGCTAGAGTCCAAAATATCACAAATAACTTCATTACGGGTGCATTTAAAATAAGCTTTACTTAACCTTAATATAATATCTGAACACCTAAACTGACTATATATGTAGAAGTGTGAAACTATCTTCACCTCATTTATGATGTTGTCAAACAGATGTGACCGCAAATAATCCGGAACTTCTTGACCCAAATGACCGTCGAATACAGCGAATAGTCCAAGCTCGTTGCTATCAACTTGCTTGAATTCTGCAAAAACATAATCTTCCATTGGGTGGGACATTTTTCCTTCAACGGAATGATACCCATGTGTTATCTTCCTGCTGATCTTGCTTCTTCCTTTCCCTGTTTCAACTTCAGCGGAACTTAGTACACGTTTCTCCTATTAACATTGATAAAAGAAATCAGAAATCTATCATACATTCCAACACGTTCATGGAAATTCGAAATGAAATCACAAAATGCAAACAGTTCTAGGTGTTGATCTATATTTCATGCGAATACCCTTCTTGAACATCCATTGATATTTGTTTGTGTACGTATGATCTTATTAGTAAACAGGTGAGTATGTGATTTCCCACGTTATGTTGAACGAAGAATTTGACTTTGTTCAATTAGGATCGTGTTGAGTTTGATGTTGTTTGAATTTAAATATTGATATCATGGTCTAGACATAGCGTGTTTAATAGCACGTAATGACTTTTAAAAAAAATAGGCGTCGTTACTATATGTACAATCATGTGTATTATAGGAACCCGTGGTATTATGTCATCATTTTGATATTTATATATTCATGTTAATAATTTTATTTATTTATTTATTTTATTTTTTTTTTTTTTTTTTTTTTTTTGCAAAAGGTGAATCATATTTTATTAAACACAAAAAAACCATATACATCAATGTCAGACATGGAGATTAGACATGCCTAATCTCTGTCTTAATACAACACATTAATACAATCGAAACTACATACTGCCTCTAATCCAAGTAGTATTCCAGTTCTTCAAATCAATCATAAAATCTAACACAGAAAGCAGGCAAACTATCCCAATTTGAAATGAACCTGCAACTAACATTCACCTTTAAAGCACCAAATACCATCTAGTTACATTTCCCTCTTATCTTCCCATCTATACCATTCAACCTGCCACCACAATAGCATAGACACAATAGCATAGACAGGAAAGATTGAGGGCATCACTAGGAATCTATGACCTCTCCACATAAGGGCTATACCAAACTGAGCTACATTTCCATTTACAACAATGGCTTCACTCAGATGGGAAACACACACCTTGGGTGAGAACCAACCTATCCTCCTGTGGGCAGTGCATAGCATGGACCAAGTAGGTTCATCTTTCACTCCTCACTATTTCATGCTCCACACACTGCCCCTCCTTATCTCACACACTCTTCTAAGTAGGAAACCTACTTTATGATATCTAGACTGCACAATCAAGCAGTTCACAGTTAATCAACACTCCCTCCCTCCCTAGGCCAAATGTCAACCAACAATGAAGGAACTAGATGTAACAGCCTAGAAACCAAGATACAAGGCCATCTACTTTGTGAGATAAAAACGATCTTTATATTCTGTAAAGATGCTACAAAAATAAAGATAATGGTTAAACCATATTTGCAGACTTTTAAAATCATTCTTCTGCACAAACTAAACCGATCCAATTCAGCAGGAAACTACATTTAGAGCAATTCATGAAATTACAGTCCAAATGCAACTCCAAGTTATCCATTAGACAGTTGTAATCAATCATGCTCTAGGTACTAGCCATCTGCTATACCACATTGCTCCAAAACACCCCTTCAATTCAGCATAACACATACACTTAACATACCTCATCCAAAAATTATCCACATGTAAACCAAACATGATTCATTCTACTTAGAGATCACATTTAACTTGATATCCCACACCTTTTCAGTGTCACACACACAGCTTTTGACCATTTCATCTTAAGACTTGCTAACACAGCTTTTGACCATTTCATCTTAAGACTTGCCAACCTCAGTTTGATAGTATCACACAAACATTTGAACAAATCTTCCATTCATTTTAATAATACTTTTAGCTATGTTTGAATTTTAAAACTCATGTACGCTTGGATTAAACTTATAAGGAAGAATAACATGAGTTGTTATTGAAGGCGGATAGTAAGAAAAACTTTACCGCATATCCTTAAATCTCATAAAAAAAAATATGAGTCGTTCGTATATATATATACAATCTCATATATTCGTTTACGTGTCTCAGTAAATTATGCTTTCATTTGATATTTAAAACTCACTCCCTACATACATACCAATTGAATACATAATTATAATACTCCTAATATCGATAGCAACAACATATACGTTGTTTTTTTTAAAAGTTAAATTAATTAAGTTTAAAGGGTATTTATTAGATTTATAATGTTAAAAAATGAAAATCTGATGGGTTTATATAATTTATTTCAAAATTTTAACAATTAGAGTTCTATTAGTTATCCACTCTTTATTTTTATTTTTTTTAACAAAATTGACACATGACTTTTTATACATATATGTTTTGCTGGATGAATATAGATGAGATTGAGCAAAGTGAAGCCAATTTTAACTTTTATTGACAAAGAAAAATGATTTATTTTGTATACTTAACAAAATGAAGTTCTCATGTTAATCCAATTTAAAACTCCTTAATTAATTGATTTCTCATTATATATTCTCTTGTGTGTGTGTGTATATATATATATTATCAAAAGAAAAGTAGGCTTGTAACACGGACCAAATGCATGAAAAAAAAAAAAAAAAAAAAAAAAAAAAAAAAAAAAAAAAACTCATTTTAAATGTACAATAAAAGTCTGTGTGGTTCATGGTCAATGGGCATTCACAATAACCCCTGGGGGGTCCCCTGGTTGCGGCTTCACTTAAAACTAAAGGTACCTGCTTTTTATGGTGGACTGGAACTCCATCGTCATGTGGTTGACTCTTTGCGGATTCTTTTTGACTTTCATTTAGCTCACGGTTCGCCTGTTATACGATATATGTTCCATTTATTGTTTTTCATAAGTTACAAAATGATAGTTGCAAATTTCAAATGAAAACACAAAAAACGGGTGAGTGTAAGTTACCTGCATGTTGTCACAAAAAATAAACTCTAGCAATTGTTGTTACTTTCTAG
Source organism: Artemisia argyi (assembly GCA_030686995.1). Classification (NCBI taxonomy): domain Eukaryota; kingdom Viridiplantae; phylum Streptophyta; class Magnoliopsida; order Asterales; family Asteraceae; genus Artemisia; species Artemisia argyi. The sequence continues at coordinate 41,514,034 of CM060676.1, read as the reverse complement.
CTAGTGGTTTTCCCGACGTGGTATAGTAAGAAGAATTGTTTACCGACAAATTGGAAGCGGTGGGAGATGATGACATTGTGTGAAGTTGACACGATTAACAGGTGAACAATGACTCACTTGTTTATGCCACTTCATATTTGTATAATCTAATTAAATATGCCAAGTATAAGCATATCTCACACACATGCACACCTTACATGCATATGGATTCTAGTCGTGGGATTTGATATAACAAATTATATTTGTTTTAACGATTTGGTTTTGTGAATCATGATTTCATGACTAAGAGGCAGGGCCGACTCAACCACGAAGCTTGCACGACAAATGCTTTAGCCTTTAGGCCACATGATACTTTAAAGTCTTAATTTTATAAGGACAGTGGCAATCATGCTTCTAAAATCGTTCATACCTCCGAAATCCACCAATAATATCATTCCACTTCATTTCATCTCATTCATACTTTTTTCATACCTCCCAACCCCATTTAATGACAATCATGCCTTTTTCATACCTCCAACCTTTTTTTTTTTTTTTTTCTTCATAAACTAAATTAAACAATTTAATTAAAACATAAATATTTTATTAATAACTAAAAGAAAATTACATAATACTTAAAAAAAAACATAATTAAAAGAAAATTACATTATTCTTAAAAAAAAATGAAATAACTAATCATCGAGATATGTTAAGTTTTAAGCATCTACGTGGTCCGTAAGATCATATAGGAGTCGGTAATGCATTTGTTCGTTGATTAACTCCGATAATACACTATCGTCATAAATTGGCGCGACTGGCGAATCCATTATATGAACCGGTGATATTGCCATCCCATCGTCTTTTAAAATCATATTGTGAAATATGATACACGTATAAACGAGTTGTCGAATCTTGTCAACCGACATTGCCCGGAGAGGACGAGCGAGAATCATCCATTTATTTTTAAGACGATCAAAAGCTCGCTCGATATCTTTTCTTGCAGACTCTTGTAGCTTCTTGAATCTCTTTTCATTCAATTCAACCGGATGCTTATATGCTTTAACAAACGTTGACCATGTAGGATAGATTCCATCGGTAAGATAATAACCACGTTTGTAAAACCGTCCATTTACATGAAATGAACTGTTTGTCGCTGTTCCGTTTCGCTCCGTAAGATACAATGGTGACTGATTCAAAACATTGATATCGTTGTTTGCACCTGGAGGACCGAAAAACAAATGTCAAATCCACAAATCGTAAGAAGCGACGGCTTCAAGCATAATAGTTGGGTGTTGATGATCACCTCACTTATATTGACCTTTCAAATGTATAGGACAATTACGCCATGGGAAATGGGTACAATCAATGCTACCAAGCATTCCAGGAATGTGATGTTTATCTTCATGGAACTCATATAAGCGTGCAATGTCATGGGATGTCGGCCTACGTAAGAACTCTCGACCATATAATTGAATAATCGCTTGGCAAAAATGATCAAGGCATTCTCCTATAAAAAATTAATAACAATAACTTTAAAAAATATATATAACGCTAACTTTATAAAAAAAAAATTAATAACAAGAACTTTAAAAAATATATATAACGATAACTTTATAAAAAATTAATAACAATAACTTTAAAAAATATATATAATCTGATGTTCGGCGCGCCATGTTTAAATAGTCCTCAAATATATCTGGAGGTTCACCCGTTGCGAGTTGCCTAATGGCCGATGTGCATTTTTGTAATGCCGCGAAACTTTTTTTCCCCTCGCATCTAAGCCCTCTTGAAACCATTCGAAATTCTCTTCAACATCAGCAACAACTCTTAAAAACAAACTTTTATTCATACGAAACCGTTCACGAAAACGTTCGTCGTTAAACTTTGGACGTTCAACGAAATAATCATTCATAAGGGTTCGTAAAGCTTCTTCACGAAAACGAGTTACATACTCCCGACTTTCGGTAGAGCTTGTCGTGTCGTCAATTGCATCGTACGCGGCTAATAAGGTTTTTAGGGTGCTACCGGATGACACTAGTTCGGACAATTCGCCGGGGGGACTCACTAACGATTCGGACGAAGAAGAAGATAAAACCATTGTAAAAATATGTGAATTGGTTATATATGTGAATTGTATTGTTTGTGTTAAAAATGTATGTGTTTAGGTTGAATATATATAGGGGATTTTTATTTTACCCGATGCACGCTCCAACGTTCCAAAAAATTAATGCCAACGGTTATATTTTTGCCTTGAAAATCCCATGCCTCCGAGGCAATCTTTGCCGTTCACCTCTTGCGGTTGGGCTTGCCGGCTAGGTGGCGGCGGTGTTCACCGCCGGCATCACCTTGCCATTGGCTGATCCCGCTGCCACTGCCACCCTTCTAAAGTGCAAGTATGAACTTTTTTTCTTCTTTTGAGGATAAAAACAACCAAGAAGATTGATCAAATGAACAAAATTAATGTACGTTTTATAATGTCTCCCATGTTACCACTTGCCACCTTATTACACATCTAATAACACAAGTATAACTTAAACACCATCTCCAGCTATAAGAGATCTTCAGCTATAAGAGAACTATGTGGAGTGGCAACCTATTAAATCCTCAACACATACTCAATAGCACCACTATAACTAAAACATAATACCCAACTATAACTGTTATAGGCGCATGTGCGTCCCAGAATATAACACAAAAATACCTCACTCACTAAAAAAAAAAGTTAATTGGCCGCCAAAAGTAATGAATTAAGTATCAATTCAGTTATAAACATATAATAAATAAAAATAATTATGGGATAAATGATAGGTAAATATAATATACATTTGATGTTATTAAATACTCTTAGGAGGCGTTTGGTTGGGGAATATTGGGGTATATTGGGTGTATTTGCATTTTAATCCCTTCAAATACCCTGTTTGATAACTCAAACGAAGTAATTTACAATTACACGAATTGCTAAAATGGAGAGAATTAGAATGCCTCCAAAAAGTGAGAAATTTTAATTTACTTGAAATTTTTTTATAAACTTTTTATATTTTGTTTTTTTATAAACTTTTAAATAGAATATTTATGAATTTTTTTAGAAACTTTTTTTATAAATTTTTTATAAACTTTTTTTTATAAATATTTTATAATTTTTTATAAACTTATTTTATAAAATTTTCTATAATTTTTTTATAAACTTTTAAATAGAATATTTATGAAATTTATATTAAAAAAATATATTTATAAAATTTTGTCAACCAAACATGCGAAGATAATTTAAATTCTGGAATTTTAAATTCTCAAGAATTTAAATTTTCTAGAATGTAAAATTACGTAATTTCAAATTCCCCAATCAAACGCCTCTTAGTAGTTGTTTCGGATTTGGCAAAATAAAGAAGGTGATATCATTGTTATACCCAAATTTGTGAGTTTAGTTTACATTTCTTATGTTTATAATTCGTTGCAGTTATATATTTTTGATCTTTTACTTTTACTCAATTTAAACTTTAACTACTTGTTACAATCTGAGTTAATATGCTACAATCTGGTTATTGGCTTACATAAATATGAGAAACTAATACATAGTCTCGGGTTGATAAATTTGAAGAGGTTTTTAAAATTCTATTGGACGTTTAAGTTTACAAAATAAGTTAATTCAAGCGCCACAGAATTGCTGAATCAGATGCATGCTTAGCACCTGGGATCCATTATTGGGACAGTTAACTAAAGTTGCTCAAAACTTATGTGTTTTCAAACAGTTTTGTGATAGCGTGGTCTGTATAAAGAGGTGTTGTATTGAGTTTGCAGTCGTGGAAGATTAAACCTTTTTTTTTTTTTTTTTATTATTTTTTTTTTTTAAATACAGGTCAGTTATGCAAGCGAACAACGGGTTTTGCAAACAACATCACAGAGAGACCGTTTACTCAAATTCTACTTTAAAACGTGATTGGGTTGATAGAAGATGTTATTTTTTAAAGTGCTTTTGGGTATTGGTGTTGATGTATTAAGAGGTGTTTGGAGTTTTGTTGATCATGAACAAGCTACTCTTTACAATTGAGGTTTCAGAAAAGCTTTGCAGATGGGGAGAATATTTGATTCCCCTGTTGCTCTTGCTGCACCTGATCCTTATGGTAATTGTGTTGTCTCTGGTGTTATTACTCTGAACGTTGTTTTCGCGCTGGCTAATCATTACACTTAGATATTATTTTTCAAAAAGCCTTAAAATTTTCTTAAGATGTTTCCAGGAATTACGTAAATGGCATTTTAGCTTCTAAGGCTATAGTTCGCAACAAGTTTGTCTTTTTTTGTTAAGTAAATTGCTTGTCATCACTCATTTTCTTTTTAGTGGGTTATTTTGGGTTATATTATGTTTATAGTGGGTTAAATGGTCTACATTGAAAAATTTGACAAGTATTGACTTTATTTGTATGTGGAAGGTTAACAGTTAACAAAAAAAAGTCTTTCGGGCCAGCCAATACTTAAAAATACCCGATTCGATTTGAACCTCATGCTACTACCACTGCTACTTCAACTATATTAAAATTATTAGAGAATTTTAAAATATTTTCGAATTTAAATTTACAGTATAATTATCCTAAAAATATAAGATAATACTTAATAAACTTAATGATAAATATGAACACATTTTTTTAATGAAAATAGATACTAAACAATACAACTTCCACTTCCAAAGTTAATTCATGACTTTTCAGTTGTCCCAACCTTAATATAATTGGATTTACAAAACGTTTTCAAACATACAAATCTGATACTCAAGCCTACAAATTTGTCATTCACAATCTCGAATTTATTTTCATCTAAATATGTCTTCTTCAAACAAAAGATCAACAACTGATTCAGAAATTGAAAGCGGCCACGCAACCCTACTTAAATATGTTACATATATATATATATATATATATATATATATATATATATATATATATATATATATATATATATATATATATATATATATATATATATATATATATATATATATATATATATATGAGGCCATTCATGTGAGAAATATAATTTTTGTGAGAACGCGAGAACGAAAAAAAATTTACATGCAATTTTTTTTTCACATGTGACGTATTTTTTTTCACACATGACAGAAAAAATTTCGTGAAAATTTCAAAATTTTTTTTCACATGTGACGAATTTTTTTTTTCACATGTGACGAATTTTTTTCACACGTGACAAAAAAAATTTTGTGAAAATTTCCAAATTTTTTTTCATATGTGACGGATTTTTTTTTTCACATGTGATAGAAAAAAAAAAATTTACATGTGACGAAATTTTTTTTTCACATGTGACGAATTTTTTTTTATGTGACGAAATTTCTAATTTTTTTTTCGTGAAAAAAAATTTTTGGAAAAAAAAAGTTTTCGAATTTTTTTTCTTTTTTTCGGAAAAAATATTTTTGGAAAAAAAGATTTTCGAAAAAAAATTCGGAATTTTTTTATCGAAATTACTTTTTTTCTATAAAAAAATTTCTAAAAAAAATTTTTCGAAAAAAAAAAGTCGAAAAAAAAATTCAAAAAAAGAAACTCGAAAAAAAAAATTTCGAAAAAAAAATTTTGAGAAAAAAAAAATTCGAAAAAAATTTTTCGAAAAAAAAAATTTCGAAAATATTTTTTTTTCAAAATTTTTTTGTAAATTTTTGAAATTTTTTTAAAAATTTTTCAAAATTTTTTAAGAAATTTTCAAAAAGTTGATTAACTAATATTGACAATTAGATTAAAGTTAAAGGGGGATAAAATGAGTGGCTAGGATTGTTTCTCGCGTTCTCACAAAATTTAGGCTTCTTATTTGAACGCTTCACTATATATATATATATATATATGTTGATACAAAAGTTGGGCTTACCTTGTTTGGACTCCTGCTCTCGTACCAATTAGAACTTTAGTGCTTATAAAACCTACGCACTAAGAAAGCAAACGACACCGTTAGACTTATCGTGGGATTGTCTCCCACGATTAGACTCCGGCGTGAGAGTAAGTAATCGGTTTAGGGTTTAGTTGAAGAATTAGGGATCGTGTGAATCGTACCTTTAATGAGAATATATCATTCTATATATAAGGGCGCAGAAACCGTGTAGGTTTCTTGTTCCTTACTCTTCGCACACGTGGTGCTTATCCGGGGTAAGGATATCTATTCCGTAAATAGGAGATCCTTATCCTATAACCGGGTAGTTTGGTTGGGCTTTGAACTTCGTGAGTCCAAGCCATTGGTATTATGGCCCAAGTCATTTGTCATGATAGCCCACTCGTGGTGGGTTTGGGCTTAGTAATGTATTTCATTTGGGCTTGTGGCCCAACTATAGACTACACGTCATCATGTCCCCTCAATCTAGTGTGTGCGGCTCGTAGCCACGGATACTAGACTAGTGAGAATAGCGGTAAGCGTGGCGGGAAAGAACCAAATACTTCCCGCCCAAAAGTGGGATCAATGTATCAAGTCCAAAAGTATCATAGGAAATGCTTCGAAAAACGGGGAGTGTGTCCACGTGTGCCTTGAGAAGAGGAAAAAGTGTTGTACCATCTCTCATCCTAGCCACACGTTTTGTTAGTGGGATCCACGTGGCGTCATTTTTAGGGTTTTGGATGCTTATAAAAGTGACCGCCTCCTTTCACTGTGGATCACACAGTTAAAATCATTTCCGCCATTTTTAAACCTTCAAAGCTTTTTTCTTCGATCAACTGTTCTACTAGGTAACTGCGCGTGCGCAATATAGTACACTATGTTTATATCTGAAAGATGGTTGCTCAGTTACACGAGTTTCACTCTAGGATGGATGAGGATGACGTACGTCAGTTTTCTTCTGACTACTTCATTTCTCTCGACGTCCATCCTGAAGCACCAGATGTGGGCGCGTGTATTACCAATTTCCCTGATGGGAAGATAGGTTTATATACACGCTTTTTTGATTACGCGAATTATCGCGTACCAATATCCATATTTTTGAGCAACGTGCTCAATTACTACCAACTCTATATCTCACAGCTGCACTGTATAGATGCGGCTAAAATATCCAATTTTGAAATAAACTGTCGGTTACTTGCTATCAATCCGATAGTCGACCTATTTCGTGCGTTCTACCACACAACGTGGTCGCACGGGTGGGTTTCTTTTGCAAAGCGCTCAGGGCGCCTTCAATGCTATACTGATAAAGTAGATTCTTTAAGGTGTTGGAGAGAATATTTTTTCTCGGGTGGATGATGTTGTGTTTCCTTCGCGCTTTGAGATCTATACTCAAGGGTCGCTGCCGAGGGATGAGCGTCCTATCCCTGGTTCGTATAGCGCCGCGGATGCGGACATAATTGATAGTAACCGCATTATCCTGAGGAGTTTTTGGTGCATATGGGGCTAAGTCGCAACTATTTCGATGGTGCGGACGAGGTTCCAACCTTCATTGATGAGAACAGCCAGGGTGGGTGCTCATCCTTTCTTGCCTTTGCCTCTATAATGTAAGTGTTTGTTTGTTTTGCTTGAATAACTAAGTTGTTCTTGTTATTTGTCTTTTGTCTGTCGCAGAGATGGACCTGTTCGCTGTTGTAAAGTTGAAGGAGCCCAAGCGCGTGACAGTGGGGGTGCGTCCTCTGAGGGAAGGTGAGGAGCCCATCTTACAGGCTACTACGGGGCACCTAACGGTGTTTGGGCCCACTGCGCGTGAGAATTCTCCACCCGCAGCCGCGCTTGTTGTGCCGGTGCAGAGTGTTCCTCCTACTGGGGAGCAGTCTCCCGTGGAGGAAGAGGCGCATATTGAATCGTCCAACAGCGTGGAGATTCTAGAACCTGTTGCGGAGGTTCAGAGAGGGAAGCGCAAGGAAGTGTCTTCTGGTGGTTATGGTACTGGCACCTCCAAGAGGAGGCGCCATCTGATTGCTGATGAGGAGTCTGCCACGGCGGATGATATGTCCGTTTCTAGCGCGGAGAAGAATCTGCCCAAGTCCCTGATGAGTGCTCAAACACTCATCATTTTTAGTCAAATCTGAACTGCAAAACATACAAAAACACTCAGAAATGCATCAAAATACTAAAAATATTTCAAAACTGTGTTTTATATGTTTTAGATGCAAAATGAGCAAAAACAGATAAAAAAACGTACAAAATTTGCAAAATTGGCAGTTTCAGTCCCCCGACTTTCAAAAATTGGCAAAAATAGTCCCTGAGCACATATATTAAAAGAAAAATCACCAAAGGTCCTTTTGAAATCATAAATTGTCATATTTAGTCCTTTGGTGAAAAATTTCAAAAGTTTTGGAAATTTGCAATTTAGTCCCTGGAGTTTCATAATTTGGCAGAATTGGTCCCTGGTGGGAAACTTTTGAAAGAAAAATCATTTTGGGTCCTTGGGAAGTTACAAAAGTCATTTTCAGTTCTTTGTGTGAAGTTTTGAGAAATTTACATTTTGGTCCCTCAAGTTTCAATAATTTGCAATTTTAGTCCCTGAAGGACCAAAAGTGAAAAATTATATTTTTAAACGTTGGACTATTGAAAGTTGGTGTATTTTACCCTTATAACAAGATTGGTAACTTGGCAAAATCACCCTTGATTTTCTAAATTTACAAAATTGGTCCTTATGCTTTAATAAACCAAATGGACCTTTTTTTATTTATTATCCACACCAAAACCAAATCTGATCCAACAATCCAATCCAAAGCCCACTCTCCCCTAGCCCATCTAATACCCCAGCCCAACCTCCCACCAAAACCTTACCCCGTTTATATTAAAAATCCGGACAACCCCATTTGACTTTCACCCCTTCCACCACCACTTGATACTTGCAACACTGTGCCCCTCCCCCAACTATCACCAACTCTGAAACCTTTCCCATCCCTTGTTCCCTTGACCTCCACAACATCCAAAAGTCATTAAATGCTACTAAATCTACTCCAAGTTAACTCAAACAGTGGGAGATACTTTTTGTGCCAAAATCAACACCAACGGGTAGGATCATTTCAGCTGATCCAATGGTACAAAATGGAGATGGGAAAGAGAGAGGAACTCCCCAATGCTTATAAAAGTCAAGAAAAAGAGAGGATCAAGTGTTAGTTAGATAGCAGTTAGATATAGTGTAGTTTTCAGCATATTTTAAATTAATGTTTAATTAGTTGTAACTTTCAATTTCCTGTCAAACTTTAGAATGTAATTTGCTTTCACAAGTTAATATAAGCTTTTAAGTATTGTTTCAAACTCTTGTTCTCATATTCAGTATCATCATAAATTTCAGGTTTTAGTCAAAATCATGGTTCAAGCTTACTAGTTATCATACTTGTTTCACAAACTCATTTTAGCTTAGTTACAAGCTTTCTTAAGTATTCAAAGCATTGAAATCAGTAGATACTTAGTTCACTGCAAATGTCAAGAAATTCCAATTAAACTAGTTAAAAAAGAAAAAAATAAAAAAAGGTGCCAAGAAGAAAGAAGCAGGATTGGAGCATGGTTGCAATGGATGTGTATATGGTTTAAGTGCCTCAGGGAGGCTGTAGGTTAGGATTGTGTATTTGTTCTTGGTTTTGGAGCTCACAGGATTCCATTGTGAGCAAAAATCCTACCCTTTACATATTCTACTACAACAACTGCTCATTATTGCTTAATTTCTGTTTTTATTTGTTGACTTATGTTTATTGTTTGTTAAAACTCCCATTTATGCTCAATTATTAGATAAACTAGTTGATTTTAAATGTTTCTTATTTTCATTGTAACAATTAGCTCAATTTGCATTATTTGTATTAGCTTGTCACAACTGCTTATCTCAGGGTCTTTTATGTTTTAAGAGTCATATTATAACCTCTCATGTACCTGACTTTCACTTTTGAAGCTTAAAAAGTTTAAAACCTTTGAAAAAACGAAATCAGTACCCATAAAGGGGTGTTTGGTTGATGCCTGTTTCATGTGCCCTTGAGGTTGTTTTGCTGAGGACTTATCTTAGGTAGATTGCATTAGGTTAGGATTAGTCAATTAAAGCCTCAAATCCAAGTTCTAAGCTGCCAATAGTCAAAATCACCACCCAATACCCCCAACAGTTAACTGTTGAGGTATTTGGGTCTCAAAACTTACCCATTTTGTTTAAAGGTTTTACTTTTAGCCATATTTAGCCTTCATGTAACTTAACACATCCATTTAAGTCAGTTATACCCAATCAAAGTTGGAAAAAGTCAAAGTTCTAAGTTCATGTAAAAAGTCAAAAGTGCATGTTTTTCATTTTTTCCAAAAGTTCAAGGAATTGTTCTGATTTATGTAATGTGATTCAGCCCTTGAAACTTTCAGGTTTAGCAACCCCCAGCCAGTCTTCAAAGCCCCATTGTTGTTTTATTTTTACCATTTTTTTATTGGGGCCCACAGCCCCCCAAAGTAGGTTGCAGGGGAGTCCCTGCCCTGCTGTAGCAGTTAACCCAGCCACCACTACCACTTTGGTGGTGGTTTCTGACCTCCACAGTGGTCTACAGCCCCTCCACTTTGTTCCTTTCAACCCCCTCCTACCCCTATCTACATTCCAACCAGTTTTTTGACCTCAAACCCCTGAGGACCCCACTGAATTCACCCATCAACCTTGTCCTATTTTCAGTAACTAAATAAGATAACCATGTGCTTATTTTGATCCTATAGCTTATTCTGTGGACCCCATGTGATTATTCTAGCTTATTCAAGTTCAAATAACTTATTTAGACCTGACTTAATCATAGTGGGTCCCACTTAAGCTCATTTGAGCTTATTTCTTCATTTGGTCAACCAAAGTCAACTGTGGAGCAAATAAGCTTCCACAGTGCTTATTTTTAAGCTACAAAAAAGTTGTTTTTACAAAAGTTGTTAGTTTTTAGTTGTAAAATAGTTTTCTAAAAGAAAAATCCAGAAAAAACAATTTAATTTTAAGTGATAGTTTCTATTTAATGTAATTTAAATTTTAATTTTCATTTTTAAATTTTTGTTAAGCACTTAGCTTTTTTATATTTTTCTTAATTTCCTTTTATAGTAAAGTAATTTTATTAATTTTCTCAGATTTTTATTTTATCATTTGGTATTTATTAGATTTAATATTAGTTTTATTAGTAATTAATTAATATTTAAGTTTTAAATAGCATAATTAATTTTTATAAAGTAGAACCTAGTTTTTATATTTTTCCTAGCTTTTATATAATATAATATAATTTTAGAAATTTTTCTAGAATTTTCACTGTTCATTTGCTATTTTTTATAATTTAAAATAGTTTAATTAGGTAATTAATATTTAATTAATAATTAATTAATAGAAAAATCACAAAAAGACAAAAATACATATTTTTAGTTTTAAAACTTATTTTTAGTTATTTTATAATTTTAGAAATTTTATTTTCATTTTTCTAGTACTTAAATAATATTATATTGTATTTAAGTTATTTAAGTATTAATAATTAGTATTAAATAGTATTTAATTAATATTAAATAAGTAATTAGTGTAAAAATTTATTTTGTTTTTCTAAAAAATTTCTTTTATCCTTAGGTTTGTAAAAAAGTCATTTTCACCCCTGGGGGTTTTCAGATTTCAGATTTCACTTTTTATTTTGTACGTTCGCGTAAATTTAAATTGAACGTACGCATTTTTTGATTTTAAACGTTTCTGGTTTTTCTAAATTTCCATTCTTGTTATAATAGCTTATTTAAGCTATTTCCTTGTAGATTCCTTAGTTCAAATCAATCACAAACCCTTTCTTGTCCAAATTCACCCGATCACAGATCCGTTTGATAACAATTCACACCTCGTCAGGATATAACGACCCGGGGAAACACTATATTCCGCGGAGCATTGACTCTAGGCTGTTTGACCTTGTTGACCATCCTTTGGTCAATTTAGGTTGACCGTTTGGAGCCAATCAGTCCCCACCTCTTGTGTAAGTATTTACAATTTTTATTTTCGTTATTTGTTGTATCTTCGCACTAACTTTACCCTCTTTGTTTTGCAGTGACCATGCTGTGAATGATGATGTGGTGTTTGTGGATCGTGCCGCATCACCACAGACTGCTCATGTGGAAGAGCCTTTGAAGGCAGCGGCGCAGATGTCTGCGCATGAGTTGGTGGAGGAACTAGCTGTTGGTGCTGCTCGTCAAGCTGAGTTGGTCACTCAGCTAAAGGCGCGGGCTGTTGTGGAGGGAGGTGACCTTGCTCAGAAGGATGAGCAGATTGAACTGCTCAAGGCGCAGTTGGCTGAGGTGCAGGCAGAGGTGTTGGCTGCCGATGAGCGTGCCAAGAAGGCCACCGAAGAAAAGTTGACTGTGATGGCTGAGCTGCAGCGCGAGCGTGGGGAGTCGCAGCAATACAGGGTTGACCTCGCCTGGGGGGTAAAGTACCTTGAGGAGAGGAAGAATGAGCTCTGCGGCCAGCTTGTTGCCTTTGGCAAGAAAGTGGAGAGCTCTGTGGAGGCGAAGGAGGAAAAGCTGCGCAAGATGAGCATAGAGTATGATGAGGAGTTGTATCCTCATCTTATGTCCATGATTGCGGAGCGCAGGTACTTGTTGTACATTATCCTTTAATTCTTGTATTTTTGTTCTTCCTTGCTAATGCATTTGTTGCTGTTTGTGCAGGTGGTTGATCAGTCATGGCTTGCGCCTAGCTGCCATGGGCACGTTGGAATCCCCAGAGGTCGTGGGTGCCTTTGGTAAGGTGGTGGAGTGCGTCGTTGCTCGTGGCAAGGCGCAGGTTGTGGAAGAGCTTGCTGACGGTCAACTGCTGACCGTTCCCCTTGCTGAGGTTCCTGGATATAATGCTGCTGCTTTTGAGGAACTTGTAAAGGCGATGGAGGGGGAGAAGCTCTTCGAGCTTCCACACATTGTGCGGATGGAGCGCGACCAAGATTATCCTATCAGATTGATTATGCAGGGATTAACTCTTGGGAGGCACATAGCGGAGAACGCAGAGGCTGAACCTTACTTTTTCTTGAAGCCTGATGAGTCTCAGTTGCAGGTTGCAGTGTTCGCGCAGCCGCGCGACATCCCTAACCCCTTCGCTATTGAGACAGAGGTTCCTCTGAAAGAGGTCTTGGAGCGTCATGCAGAGAGGGCGGCCAAGAAGAAGGGTGTCAAAGGAAAAGCCACTCTCTGCGGTGTGGGTGCTGCGCATATCCCTAGGTCAGATGGGGTTGCGGTCAGTGTGGCGACCGTGTCCCCGAAAGATGTGTTGCTTTTGAAGAAACTCCAGGAGGCTGGGAGTTCTACTGACTAGGGGCGCAGCCCTCAGCGCTGCCGTAGCTTGTAGATATTTATGTATAACTTGTAGTTATCGTTGTAAAAACTCGTGGTTTTTGGTAAATGAAAGTATGGAACTTTTTGCACGCGTGTATCGTTTTGTACTTAGATTTTTTGTCTTTATTATGTGAAAGACTTTTACAGAGTTATGATGTGCATATAATATCTTGTATTGAGCCCATAACTTATGCATTAAGTCCGTAACTTAATAAATAAATGTTTGTGGTCCATAACTTTAACAAACGTGCAAGTAGATGTGTAGCGTGCTACATTTATCATTTTTAGTAACCAAGTGTCTTGGTTTCATAGTTCGTTTAAACTTGTTGTTGCGCATTCATTGTGGGATGCATACTAAAGTCATAGTCTTGTATGAAGTTAGTGAGTTTGCGTACGAACTTAGGAGTCAATTGTTTTGAATCCGTGTGGTGGTATGCAGCGTACTGCAAATTCCACTATTTAGGAGTCAATTGTCTTGAATCCATGTTTTGTTAAACGCGCACAGTGTGCGTTAAAGTGCATCCATCGTGGGATGTACTGTTAACTTACTCCAACGTCTTGATAGTAAGGTGTTTAACAGGGATTCGTGATCCGATGTTGATGGGTTTGCAACCCTCTTACTTAACGAGTACTTTAGTAGGTTTACTCATCCTGTCTGCCCTCGTGTGGTCTTAATATGTGCATGCACGCCATGTAGGCAATAATATAAATAAACAAAATTGAAACATGAATGAATGATGTAAGCAATAATGTTTAAAATGTGTTGTGGAGTCAGCTAGAAACCATAACATTTTATTAATTCTTGCAAGTTAAAAAAGTAAAGACAATTTCCTAAAAGAAAAAGTAGATACACTGACATTTATTGAGCGCTTACTAAAGTGCAGAGGTGTCAGTGTATGGGGCCGTAGCCTAAAGATAGCATCTCTTGAGATTGCAAATGTTCCAGGTACGTGGTAGCTCGTGGCCCTTCATGCCGCGCACTTTGTACGCACCGTCACCTAATGCTTATGTGACCTCGTAAGGTCCTTCCCATTTGGGTCCGAGTTTGCCCGTGTCTTCTGCATGGCTTGCATCGTTGGCGCGGTATACAAAGTCCCCTGGCTTGAAAGAAGTGTTTCTGACTCTTGCATCATAATACTTCTTCATCTTTGATTTAGCTTTTGCTTCGCGGATAGCTGCCCTTTCGCGTCGCTCCTCCAACAGATCTAAGTCAATGCGTCGTTCATCATCGTTTGTTGTGACGTTGACTTCAGATGTACGGATTGTTGGCATTCCAATCTCCGCTGGTATAACAGCTTCTATCCCGTAGACATGAGAAAAAGGTGTATCGCCGTTGCTGACTTTGATTTCTGTGCGGTGGGCCCACAGGACATGCGAAATTCGTCCACCCATCTTCCTTTATGTTTGTCTAGGCGCGCTTTAATTCCTTCACCCAGACTAAGATTCGTGCGTTCTACTAATCCATTTGTTTGTGGATGTATAACTGACGCAAAGTGCTGTGTGATGTTTAACTGTGCGCACCTGTCTTTGAATGGGTTATCACAGAATTGTTTTCCGTTGTCCGAAATAATCTCTCCAGGTAGGCCAAAGCGGCATACAATGTTATCCCAAATGAATCGTTTGACCTGGTTGCCTGTGATACTTGCCACTGCTTTTGCCTCGATCCATTTGGTGAAGTAGTCAATGGCGACAATAAGGAATTTAAGTCCTCCTGCCGCGACTGGAAAGGGTCCTGCAATGTCAATTCCCCATTTATGGAATGGCCATGGTGAGGTGATGGGTGTTAGCTCATGTTGTGGTCGACGCGGAATGGGTCTGTAGACTTGGCAGTTGTTGCATCTTCTAATCATATCTCGCGCGTCGCGGTGCATAGTGGGCCAATAGTACCCGGATCGCAGGGCACGCGCTACAACAGACCGTGGTCCTGAGTGCATGCTGCAAGATCCGGCGTGGATTTCCCCGAGTACGTAGTCTGCCTGAAGAGGTCCGACGCACCTAAGCCATGGTTGTAGGAATGAGCGCCGATATAGGATACCGTCTCGAAGTTCGAATCTATGCGCTGTGCGCCGTATCCGTCGAGCGTCCTTTTGTTCCTGGGGGAGTGTTCCCTTGCTAATAAAATCCATGATGGGTGGCATCCATGTAGGATGTTCTTCTTCTATTACTGTGGAGATTTCCATCTCAGAGATGGATTTATTCTTCAAGGTTTCTACCAATACCTGTTTTGACAGGTGTGCGAAGCTTGTAGATGTGATTTTACTTAGCGCATCTGCTTTTTTATTTTCTCCTCGTGGGATTTGTTTGATGGAAAACTTGTCAAAATTCTTGATCAAGGACTTGGCTTTATTGAGGTACTGGATCATGTGTTTGTAACACCCCAACCTAACAAGGGTAAAAATGTCACAATAATATGGTGTTACATCAGAACAAACAGAACAGATCAAAAGCGAAAGTCTTAAATAAATAACTTACTTTAAAAGACTATGGTCAAAATCTACCATTCAACTCTATTTTCAATCCCATATAGCTATCCCAAAAGCTAACTTGTATACCTCCGCGGTGAAAGAAAAATGCGGTTGAGCTTAAAAAGCCCTGTGAACAGATATATAACAAAATGAAACGAAATATAAATGCTGAAGTACAAGTGATATATTTTGGGAAAATATATTTAGGTATAACGGATAATACATAAATAAAATGTATAGGTTAGGTCAGGAATTCATACAGTTACCTGTACAAACAGAGTTAGAACCATAATAATACCACGAGCTCAGAAACATATAACTTATCATAATCATAATCATACATCTTCATAAACATATAGAGGGGAGACCTCTCAGATAATCAGACAATAAAGAGGGGTGTCCTCATATGGGTGTAGTAGCTAGCTCCCAGAAATGTGAAGGACGTGTATTGCACACACAGCCACATTCACCAGACAAATCATATCAGAAACAGAAATAGATCTAGGATGCATCCATACGCCCCTTCCCAATAGATAAACATATGCAGCCAAACCAAGGGACGTGGTAGAACATCACTCTACTGCCCTAGAGTCATGTCAGAGGTGCATCCCTGACACGGACATGGAACCCCCATGCCTAGTGAAACTCATGTAATCAAATGGTTCATATTTAAGGGTTCAAAACATAATTTTCATATCAAAAGTTCAATAACAAAGTTTTCATATCAAAGGTTCAAAAACAGAAGGTTCATAGCAAAGGCTTAAATCAAAAGGTTCAAAAACAGAAAGTTCATAACAGAAGTTGTAATCACGAAGGAAACCTTAACAATAAGGTCAGAATATCCGTACCTTGGAAGAATGCAAAGCTGACAGAAACAGAAAGGATCAAATAACGGAATAGTACTCTTCTTCAGAAATCTACACACGATGTGTTACTCCTTAATATCTTATTTAATCATTTACTTTTTCATATTCCATATTAGTTCTAGAGTTTACATAAATATTTAGGTTAAATATTTAATAACTTGTTAACATGGTTTTAGGGTTTTAAGTGTACTTATATTAAAGTATAGGGTTTTAAATATAAATATCATAAGTTTACATATTATCCACGTTAGTCCCTTAACTTTCATATTATAAATTAATCCTTATATTTTAGTAATTTACACTTTACACCCTTTAAGTTCCGAAATTACAATTTAAACTCCTTAATTATATAATTTACCAAATAAACCTTTTAAATATCAAAAATAGCACATTATACCCTTCTACTAATTATTATACGATTTAACCTTAATTATTTAAGTATACAAAATAAATCCTCAAGTTTTGTAATTTACAAAACACAACCTTTATTTTAAAAACACAATCGGTTTATATAATAAACCACCAAACCCTAACCCTAAATTACCCATCATTACTAGAATTAATTATAACCTTGAAAACAACTTTATTACACCAGACCTTTGATCCAAAACCCTAACCCTAACCCTAATTGATTTCTTTTTATTATATTTTCTTTTCTTTAATTAATCCGAATACAAATAAAATCCAAATTAAGTTTCTGGGTCTCTAAAATTATAAGGACTATTTTTATAATGTTATATGATGTATAAAGGACAAGAATAAAAGATATACAAAGCTCAAAAAAATTGCATAGGCTGATTACAAATTGTTAGTCGATTTTAGGGTTTTTAAATTATATAAATTTGTATGATCAATTTAGCTTGTGTGGTTCAATTTTACTATTTTATACTGATAATATATGATACATATAATGTTAGAAAAATACCAGAAAGGGTTTAGAATGTAAGGATTAGAGCAGAACAATTCTTCTTCAAGATGGAATAAAACCAACTCAAACAATTCCCCTTGCTTCACACGATCGACCCAGACTTGAACCAATATTTTTCTCAACTTCTTTGAACTTCTTAGAGACCAGGAAAATTGTTTAGGAGCTGTGGAAAATTAGTATTCGACTGAATGGGTTTTTAGGGATTCGGTTAGAGATTAAAAGTCGACAAAAAGGGTTTCCTAAATATATAAACGTGTATATGTTATATATAACAAATATAATACTTATCTTGGGCTGAGATTTCTTTTATAAGTCCAAATAAAATTATTATACAAGTCTCCTATTGTATTTAGGATTTATTTCTTTAATATAAATACATATATATAATTAAATAAAATTGACATAATTAAATATATACAAGAAATTATTTTTACTTTTACAAAAGTGACAAATCTTATTCATACTTAATTTATTATGATCATATGTTGCTAATTTCTTAATTTCCAGGGTTTTTTTTTAGTATTATTTAAATATTATTGCAAAATTTTAATCTTAAGGGCATTTGGTAATTTTGCATGTTTTAAAATTTGAGGTATTACAGTGTTCCTCTTGGGCCACATACTCGCCTAAAACGTGGTTAGCTACTAATCGTGAATCCACATTAGCTTCTAGGTTGCGTATGCCCATTTGATTTGCTATGCGAAGTCTAGCCAGTAATGCTTCATATTCTGCCTCATTGTTTGTGGCTATGAATTCAAAACGCAGTGCGTAAGTGCGTTCTGTTCCATCTGGGCTGGTAAGGATAAGGCCTGCGCCTGACCCTTCTGCGCACGAGGATCCGTCTGTAAATAGAACCCATGGTTCTTGTGATGGTACGTCAACCGTTGGTGATGGAGTATCAGCATCTGGCTTCTCGATAATGAAATCAGCTAATATCTGTCCCTTGACCGCGGTGCGCGACCTATAGGAGATGTTATGCTCACTCAACAACACACTCCACTTTTGTAGCCGCCCTGATGCATCAGGTTTAGAGATAACCTGCTTGATGGGTTGGTCCGTAATTACAGCTATTGGATGCGCTTGGAAGTACATGCGCAGTCTCTTAGCCGCAAATACTAAGGCTAGGACCAGTTTCTCCATTGCGGTGTAGTTAGTCTTTGTCTTATTGAGGGCTTTGCTTACAAAGTATATGGGTGTTTGAACAGAGTTTCGGTCTGTCAGTAGCACCGCACTGACTGCTCCATAGGTCGCTGATAGATACATGATCAGTTCCTCCCCTTGTCGGGGTGCGACAAGCTTGGGTAGCTCTGCTAGGTTTTGTTTGAGCTGTTGGAAAGCTTCTTCCGCTTCTGGAGTCCATCGAAAATCTCCCTTTTTTGTACACTTCGTGAGTGTTTTAAAGAGGGGAAGTGATGTTAGGTCACCATTTATGTAAACACAAGTATGATTAAGAAAGAAATAAGATGAGAATGAGAGATGGTTGATTATGAGACAATATGAAAAGTGAAAGTGCAAGAGTTTCCTTAAGATAATCAAATAACCAACAAATGAAAAGGTTACATAAGCCTAGTATTTATAGGAGGAGGAGTAGGGCAACACTCCCTTCCTCCCTCCTTTCATTTGGACGTGGACTTTAAGGCCCATGGACTTAACAAACTAAGCCTTGTAACTTAAACAATGTAGAATAAATACCTAAGCAACCTATTACAAA
This sequence comes from Artemisia argyi, assembly GCA_030686995.1. Taxonomy (NCBI): domain Eukaryota; kingdom Viridiplantae; phylum Streptophyta; class Magnoliopsida; order Asterales; family Asteraceae; genus Artemisia; species Artemisia argyi. Next base: position 41,494,873 of record CM060676.1, on the reverse strand, counting down.
ATGTAATGACCGAGACTTGACTAAAATTCAAAAGTATGATCCCAACAATCTCCCCCTAAGGGTCAGTCATCACGGTTGCTTGACGTCTTCATCTTTGTCGTTTGACTTGTGACATGTAAATCTCTAGACGTCTTCAAAAAATGATATGAATGATAATGAATGTACTTTGCTCTTTGTCTTTGTTCTTTGGTGATGATGTAGTGATAGTGTTATGAAGTAATCTGCCGTTCGTCACTCCTGCGTCTATGGTGGTTGTCCGCCATTCCAACATACTCATACATCTTCGGATTTTGACATGCACGAAGTTCCTTTTCATACTATGAGATCTTTAGTCTTTAAACTTTGGAGATTCTTCTTTATTGATGTAGAATCATTCTTTGAACTTTGTGGTGTTAAGATCTTTGGGGGAGCTTTCTTTGACTTCAAGATGTATGTATGAGCATGTTGGAATCTACCTTCATGGAAGTGAGGTACCTGCGAGTAAACAGTTAGCAATAAAACAACCGGTACTTACGGATAAGGAATTAGAGCTCATCAACAGCATATTGTGAAGACTCCTTCTAATCCTTATCCAGGTCGTTCCCATATCAGATACTCCCGAAGGAGCTTACGAGACCTACTAAGTAGCTCAATGACTGGGTGAGTCGCTGGGGATCACTCCACGACTGTAGACCGATATGGAACCACCGCAAACACTAAGCGTAACCCTTGTGGGGTTACCGAAGTGACCTGCTGTCAGGGCTGTTTGATGTTGACCCTGGCAGGAATTTCCGTTCAATCATTGAGAAATACTTACGTAATTCTCTCATAAACGTTCTCGGCAGATTGCTAAGACATTGATGTAGAACACCAGTTGTAGAAATACTAAGTGTTCCTAAGAGATCTTTGATGTATCTCAAGGCTCTAGACTCTATATGTGCACACCTAGGTTTCCTATGCGGAGACTAGGGAGGGGTCTCCTGCTTCAATATCAACCGTCTTTAAGAGATAGGTCGATAGGTTATGCGGGTTCTCCGTGAGAATGAAACAAGTCCTTTTAAGAGAACTTGAGTGGTTAAGAAGGTTTAGTGCATTGCGTCACTGGGTCCATGACGACTTTGTCTTCAATACTGGTGTTGTCTTTAGCAACAACCAGTAGCATACGTATTGAACCCGGTGTCTGCCCTAAGGTTGAACATATGGAGGGCTATTTCTTTTCACCCTTTTCTTTTACTTTTCTTTTTAATTCTTCAACTCCTTCTTTCCCATTCATTCTTTTCTCCTTTTTTTCGTATCATACCTAAGGACTTCTAATTCTAACTATGGGAGATGTCCTTGGGTAGATCCCTCCGGCTCTGGCGGATCATAGGACGGATATTCCTATCTTATTCACCTTATAACTCCGACAGTAGCCAAGGAACCTTTGATTGAAAATCTCTCAAAGTGTTTATGTTAATCAAATATTTTGTTTAACACTTTGAGAGTTTTGTGTACACTTTTGAAGGGCTCCCCCTGCACATGTGCTCATGAGTATTTAATAAATTTGCACATGCGGGAGGAGCAAGCACCTTTTGAATTGATCCACTTTCCGTGAACAAGACCGATTTGAGACACGCTTACATCACTAGTTAAACTAGCTTGAAGTTATTACCCGGCCTGGTCAAGTTCACAGAAAGTTTCTTGAGACGGTACATTTCTACTAAGACATATCCTTTTCGAGACACGCTTACGTGGTTAGATAAAGAGATACATTGTCAGCTTTTAGGTGACAACTAGCTCTAGTAACTAACTTGATGTTATTACCCGTCGAGGATAAGTCTTTTCGATATTACTAACTTTTGGTTGTCTCGTCAATTCCTGGGTCAATACAGAGTCTAGCTCGCACATGATACAACTATAAAGCTTTGACTTCGTATATTTTAATCACTTTTTCATTTTCTCCCCCTCAAAAATAGCATATAAAATGATGTTTTTGACAAACTTTTAGATTAAAATATGCCTTTTGAGTCTTACGGGGAGATTCACCAAGAATTTTTTTTGTTGATTTAGAGCAAAGTATTTTGTTTTGACAAGTGCTCCCCCTCAACAAGTGATTAAGTCTTATTGAGGTGAAATACTTGTCCTTTTGAGCAGAATTATGAAAAATCATAAATGTTTGATTAATTCTACTCAAAAGTAAGAAGCCTTCGCTCCTTATATATAGGATTGAGGCACTGATGCGTACCTCAGGGTCCTTTCTTTACAAGTTCGGGTTGTGCACTGTAATGCGTGCACAAGCCATAATGAATAATTGACAAATCAAATCAAACTCTTACAATTATCTACCAATCTGGTCTCTGAAATGTTAACACCGGAAACTTCTGTCTGCCCTCCCACATAACTTTCCAACCTTCGAAACTGATCCATGCGCTTCAATCTGTTCTCGATCCTTAAGATGAATCTGCGAGCATCCCGGGCCTCATTGGTTTTCCACCTTTTAGACTTTCCTAGAGCAATGTCATCCAATCTGCTTTTGATTCCATCTCTTACGAACTTCAAGGTTTCATCACAGAACTTATGTATTTCGTCGTAAGCCATGAAGCAGTTGCGACCGTTAATGCTGCGGTAGGTGAACCCAAATGGTTGTCTGATCAAGGTGTATTGAGGTAGATGTGGAAGGTCGGGGATGTCGAACATGTTGGGTTTGGTGAGATTGAGCTTCTTCTGATAGCTTTCCACTCCCAATTGAAGATCTTCTACTCTTTCTCTGATGACTATATGCCTGATGAAGATGAGGAGAGCTTGGATAAAGGCCAGCTGCATCTCTTTAGGTAAGCCACAGAGTTTTCCTTGAACTTTGAGCAGGTACATGTCTTCAATGTCATTGAGAAGTAGTCGTGGAAAGTCTGACTCGGAAATATCGTACTCCTTTTCATCCAGTCTTTTCAGTGTGATTTTGCTGAGGAAGGGGTACCCGAAGTGAGTGACAGTCGAGATGAACTGAATCGAGACTATCTTCAAATCACTTGTCACATCGCCCATTGTCTGATTGAGTCTGCTGCTTCGATAGTATTGTGCCCGGTTGCTTGGCCAATGATGTATACCGTAAAGAGCATTTCGGTCATATTCAACAACTTTGTCAACGAATAATGCTGAAGCTTCTTCTTCGATGGCATTGTTGAGATATCGAGCTGCAGGGAGAAAGGCAAGTGATGTAACGTACTTCTTCTCATTCTTACTGCCAAGTTTCAGAAATTCCAAGTCTGTGTTGTAGAAGAACTTGTACGGGATCTTTGGTTCCTTAGGCTTCCCAATCATCGGTAGTGGTTTGGACCAGTCAGTAATGTAGGGTGCGGTTTTCCTTGTGACTGGATCGACATAAGATTCAGGATTGATCCAGTCAATATTGCTTGACATAGCTCGAGCAATATTTTCCAGATGATACTCAAGCTCGATTGAGTTAGCAGACCGATCTTTCAGAAGATTGAAAGCATCATTCTTGATTCTTCGCAGCTCTTTCTTATTCATCTTTTTCATTTTAAACTTTTGCTGAATCAGTTGAGCGTATTCCACCATTCGACCATCTTGAGGTTCATGATTGTCTTCAAGAGGTGGTTGCGAATTGATCATCTTCTCAAACCAGGAGTATTCGGCACTATCGTCATGGTCTAGCCAGTTAAGGACGGTTTTCGGTTTCTTTGATTCGGTGCCTTTTGGTGAGGTGTCCTGTTTGGATTGGTGGTGCTTTCCTTTCCTATCTTTCTTCTTCCTTTTAGGGGACGGGTCTGGAACTTCATCGGGTTGGGGAATCTCGTCACCACCGGTGTATTCGAAGTGGTCTTGTGCCTTGGGAGTAGAACCTGATGCCTTCGGTTGTTGTGTGGAGGTTGTAGTGGTTGGAGGAATGACCGGTGTATGAGAGGAGGGTCCTTCGGCTTGTTTTTGTTTCTTTGCCTGAGAATTAGGATCCCTGTCTTCATCATCTCTTTGACGTTTCAGCTTATCGGCCTCTGTGCTGCAAGATTCTTTGTTCATCTTGTCTTTTAATGCATCCAGGACTTTGGCTTCTTCAGTAGTCAAGGTGAACTTGTTTGCCAGCTTTTCTAAGAGTTGAGCTTCCAATTCATCCAGAGATAGCCCTGGTAGTGGAGCAGTAGACTTGTCGGCTCGAAGAGTAAAAGTAGTGGATCGAATTACTTTCTTGACAGCTTGTTCCGCGAACTTGGTGAGTTCATCTCTCATGGGTGCCAGCAGATCTTTCAACTCAGCAACTAAGTGTTGTGCCATGTATTCTTGTGCTTGAGCTGCTAATGTGGCTTCCAAGTTCTCTTGTACGTCTTTAGCTAAGAAAGTATCAACTATATCTTGTAGCTCTTGGACGTTCGAGTTCAGCTTTGTCAATTCAGCAACTTGGGTTGCAAGTGTTGCAACCTGATCTTCCAGTCTGCTTCTCTTCTTCTCATGTACTCTCTTAAAAGCTGACTTGAGTAACTTTGCTGCAGCAGAGGCTTTGGTGCTCGGTTTCTTGATTGATTTGTCATGTGTCGATTCAGATGCAGGAGGAGATGACTGTGATGATTCAATGATGGTGGTAGAGTTTTTGTCACCTACTTTCGGTGGTTCGGGTTGTTCAACTTCCTTTTCTTTGGCCGATTCTTCTTTCAATCTTTGTTCATCAGCCAGTTTTTCAGCTTCAGCCTTAAGTCTTAGTTCTTCAGCAAGCCTGGCTTCTTCTTCCTTTTTCAACTGTTCTTCAGCCAGCTTGGCTGCCTCTTCTGCTTTCCTGCTCTCTTCCATTCGGATAGTTGCTTCCAGTTTAGCTTGGGCAATCTCTTCAAGCCTAGCCTCTTCAGCTTCCTGTTTCTTCTTCAACTCCTCTTCCTGAGCTCTTTCTCTGAGCTCCATTTCTTCTACAGTCATTGACCTTGGAGCATCAGTATCCATGGGATCTTCCTCTTCTTCCTCTCCCATAGTCATTTCAATGTCGGTGGGAGATACTGAGGGATTGTCATAAGCAACTAAATCTGTGGTGATCCCTGTGGTAGGCTCAGGAATGCTGCTTGATCCGCCAGCTTCGGTGGTCTGAGAGAACACTGGAGGTGGAGGTAGATCAGCATTGAATGTATCAATTTGGCTGTGGAGGAGACCTAGGTTGAGAGCCCTTTCATTTTCTTCTTCGACTGAAAGGCCTTCAGTCTCTTGTCCAGTTGTTACTGGTTCCTTCATCTTTTCTCTTCTAATCCTTTCTTCTTCCAAAATCGTCTGAGCTTCAGTGAGTGGTCGTTGATTGAGATGTGCGGGGTATTCAGCATGATCAGCAAATTCGTCAATATTCTTATCCCAATCTTCGAACGTCAAATCCTTGTCGTCAATGTCATCAATATTTACATCCTTATCAATGTTAGCATAAGCTTGTCGATATACTGGACCTTCGTCGGATTCGGTTTGTTCAGAGTCAGATGGTTTTGGAGAGGATTGTGGTGAGGGAAACCACCCGGGTTCTGGAATAGATGCAGGCTTCTTGGTAGGTGTCCTTCTCTTGAGGGTACCCTTCTTCTTCTTGGACTGAGTGGAACTGCCGGAGCTCCCAGTCTTACTGCCTTTCTTACCCTTCTTTTGCATGAAGGAGGGTAGAACAACTTCGTCAAGGAATCCAACTTTATCAGCTGCAAGAGCTTGTTCATAATACTGGTAGTTCTTGCAAGCCTTGACTTTGGCATTCAAGAGACAATTGGGAAGTTTCTTTCCCTGCTTGCGTGTGCTGGTGTCCATTCTCTTGATGACTTTGAGAGTATCTTCATTTCTGAACGTGTTCTTATCTGTGTCATCGAGTCTCTGTGGGATATCATCATACTCTCGAAGGAAGCTTTCGATGAGTAGTTTGGTGAAGCGGACAAACGGAATGTTGGTTGTCTTGTGTTGAATGTGCCACACCAGGTCTTCCCAAATGATACTGGCATAATCAGCTTTCTTCACATTTGCCACAGCCCAGAAGAGTTTGAGGTGTGGGAGCTTAGGGTGTTCGTGGCCAGAGTCTCTGCCAGACAAGGATTTGGCAATCAAAATATACAGGGTTCTCCATGGTTGTGGAAGATACCTAATGTTAACCCTAGAATGTCTAGTAATAACTTCTTCTGATTCGTCATACCCAATATCCCTTAGCCACATTATCAACTCTTCTTCAGTGGGGACTGGAACATACTCTTCATTTGGGCCGAGTTCTGGTAACCCAAGTACATTCCTTAGCACATCAATGTCCACAGTGACCTGACGATTATGAAGCGTACAGGTGAAAGAAGCCTCCCCAAGATCTAGCTTTAGTGTATGCCAAAACTGGTGGATGTAGAAGCAGGAAACCGAGGCAGACTTAGTGAACAACAGCTTATTCGGGTGGTAAAGAAGAGCATCTATAGCCACAATACAAGAGGACTCGTTGCAAGTCATCTTGTTGAAGTTGATACGGAGGTTGTTCTTTCCAATCTTCCTGTTGTAGTCATCTGGGAATGTCTCTTCCCATGAAAGCTTAGGTTCGGGCTCAGGTCCGTATGGAATGTCGTTGTGTTCGGCCATCTGAATAGATCATAAACAAACACAAACATGGCAATTGTTGACTTGGTTAGCAAAGACATTCAATTATGATGTATACTTATAGATTTGCATGTTATACATTGATCAGTGGGGGTTTGTGTGTTGTGAAAACTTTTGATATATGACAAACTTGAGTTACATTACTTGGTAGAAACTTAAAACAATTCAGTTACAACATAAGTTTATCATTACAAGAAGTTACACTTTGGAAAATTTCCCAACACTTAGAAAAATTTGGATTTTGACAAGTTTACGCGTAAAATGAAGAATCTACGCGTAACTTGACATAAGCGTAAGAACTGAATTTAGGCGTAAGTGCAAAGTCTAGGCGTAAAATTATAAGTTACGCGTAAGGTGAATCTTAAGCGTAGGGACAATCTTTCGCGTAAGATAAATCTTATGCGTAAGAATTGAACTTGTGCAAAGGATTTAACCTTAAGCGTAAAGTATAACTTATGCGTAGGTTATGACTTATGCGTAAGTTCAAGACTTGCGCGTAAGGTCAAACTTATGCGTAAGAAATACGTTTATGCGTAAACTATGTCTTATCCAAGACAGAGTTTGTCCACGTGTCGAATCTTACGCGTAAGATTCAATCTTATGCGTAGGATGAACGATTAACGCGTAAAGACGCCATTTTTCCAGAAAATCACCTTTCGAAATAAGATTTGTTCGATTCCTGAAAGTGTAAAAACCCAAAACCACTGATCAATAACCATTTTAACACACTAAAATACTCATTTTATGCGTAAACAATCCTAAATACGATTAACGCGTAAACATGTATGAGCACTTAATCACAAACACAATTAAACATGAATCTGGGTATGTATTAGCATGGGGCAAGTGTATCTCATATCCAAAGGATCATAAGGACCAATTTATAACAAGTTTTGACCACACAATTGGATGATCATAACTGCTAGTGTCATACGAACCCTAAACCTTTGATTCATGATTTTTACATGATTAAGATGCAATTAAACCCTAATAACATGATCTAAGATATATAACAACATAATCCCCATCACCAATTAACATCACAACACATAAACTCAAGAACCCCTAATTATACGTATGAACCCTAAGTGCCAATCAATCGATTTGGTGTTACTGGAAATAATTGGAGGTTAGAATTATGTATATCATCATCTAAGAATCATTTCCCATCAATCAAACTAACAATAACATCAAAGATTTCTGGGTTCATGATTTACGCATAACCCTAAGACAAAATTAATCGATTGTGACTAATTAAGCCGTTGGATTATGTTAAGATTAAAAACCCTTGTTAGCAATAATGATCAAATCATGTTTCAACTTACAGATTAAACGTTTGATGCTTGGATCACTAGAATGATTGTAGGCCGTTTGATCGATTAGGTGAAAGTAATAAGTGAGTTTGCAGGTGTAGTAAATGTGTGGGTCAATGGTTTTGACCAATAGTAACTCAAGTTTACCATTTTGACACAATTGATCCCTTAACCTAACAAAACATTTACTCCTAATGCCTAATCACATTATCACATATAACTTTCGTTTATTAACACCAAGATATGATAAGAACAACTTGTGGTACTCCCCCTCGACCTTAGACCGTAGTAAAATACTGAAAAAAAATAATTATATTGGTCAAGGAGAGTAACCCGAAACACTTTTTGAATCAACACTTTAAATAAAACGTAATTATTTTTTTGGTAAAATGCAAGTATAAAAGTGAATATATTTTTGAGAAATTTTGAAAAACGTTACTTTTCCTCCCCCTCAACACTTGTTTTAAATAATTGAAGACATTTTATAAAATAGTGTTGAAAGAGGTGGTTTATACTTGCATTTTTTATTTTATTTTTATTATTATTATTTTTTTTTTTATAAAAGTGAAAAATCTTTTTGCGTTTTTGATTGGTTTTATATTTTTGTATTTTGTTTTTGAAAAAATTATTTACAAAGATAGTTTTGATGTTTGACGATCAATTGTGTTTTAAAAACTTTTCCAGATCCTCTGGAGTCAAACATCGCATACCAATTTGGTGAACTAGACTAGCAAACCTTGATGGTGCTAAGGATTTGGTAAGTAAGTCCGCCAATTGGTACTCAGTCCCAACAAAATAAAGTTCAACGGTACCCTTTTCCACATGCTCTTTGATGAAGTGATATCGGAGATCTATGTGTTTGGATTTGCAATGATGTACTGTGTTGCAGGCGATAGCACTTGCACTTTTGGAATCACAGTAGATGGGAATCTTGTTGAATAGGTAGCCATAATCCTTAAGTTGTGATCTCATCCAAATGACTTGAGCACAACACGCAGACATGGCTACGTATTCAGATTCTGTTGACGACAGTGATGTGCAGTCCTGCTTCTTTGATTGCCATGACACAAGTTTATCTCCGAGAAATTGTAATCCACCAGATGTGCTTTTGCGAGTGTCTAGACATCCTGCATGGTCAGCATCTGAAGAAGCAATTAGTTCAAAACCAGAATCCTTCGGATACCAGATTCCCAAGTTAATGGTTCCCTTTATGTATCGAAGGATTCTTTTGACCTCACTGAGGTGTTTTTCAGTTGGTCTGGACTGATAGCGAGAGCACATGTAGACAGCAAATACTATATCAGGTCTACTAGCTGTGAGATACATGAGGGACCCAATCATACTTCGGTATTTGGTAGGGTCAACTGGAGTCCCATGTAAGTCAGCATCTAGTTTTGTGGTATAGCCCATCGGTGTATTATAAGTATCACAACTCATCATCCCATGTTTCTTTAAAATTTCAAGAGCATATTTGGACTGATTTATAAAAATTCCACGGGGTGATTGATGAACTTGTAGTCCTAGAAAGAACGAAAGTTCACCCATCATGGACATTTCAAAATTATCTTTCATTAATGTTGCAAAATCATTAGAGTAACTTCTTTTTGTTGAGGCAAAAATGATGTCATCGACATATATTTGAACAACAAGTAAGTCCTCCCCGTAGGTTTTTGTAAATAGTGTGGGATCCACCGATCCTTTAGAAAATTTATTGGCCAGCAAGAAAGTGGACAGTTTGTCATACCACGCCCGTGGGGCTTGCTTAAGTCCGTAGAGTGCCTTTTTGAGTCGGTAAACGTGATTAGGACGCTCAGGATCAACGAAGCCTTCAGGTTGGCTAACATAAACTTCTTCACGGAGTTCTCCATTAAGAAATGCTGTTTTTACATCCATTTGGTAAACCACCATGTTCCTGTGTGCAGCATAGGCCAAAAAGATTCGAACAGCTTCATGTCTAGCCACTGGAGCAAAGGATTCAGCAAAATCAAGTCCTTCTAGTTGAGAGTATCCTTTAGCTACCAGGCGTGATTTGTTACGTATGACAGTGCCTTCAGCATCAAGCTTATTCTTCCAAATCCATTTTAACCCAATGACAAAGACTCCGTCAGGTCGTTCAACTAATTCCCAGACTTCCAATCTTATGAATTGCTGAAATTCCTCTTGCATAGATTCAATCAAGTTGTCATAAGTCATTGCATCTTTAATGTTCTTAGGTTCTTCGTGACAAACTGTGAGTGCATAGATACAAGTTTCTCCATCTGTGTGAAGTCGTTGTCTTGTCATAACAGGTGCATCTGGATGGCCAATAATATGAACTAGTGGATGGTCTCGAGTCCATTTGTGTGTTGAAGGGTGTAGTTGATAAGTATCTCGCATGTTAGCAGGATCCAAATTGCGTGTGGATGACTCAGCTATATCAGGAACAGTAGGATCTGGTGCAAACGGGTTAAAGAACGCATCAGGATCATGCTCTGCGGGTTGTGGAACTGATGGAGGTGTTGGATCTTCAGCTGGATGGCGGGAGTTAGAACCAGTTTGCTCTGCTGTAGATGGTGATACAATTGGAGGACCGTCTCTCTCAACACTTGCAGTTGTTTGTTGAGGTGAGTCTGGTATGGGAATGTTAGCAGGTTGAGCAGCGGAATTAGGTGAGACCTCATTAGGACGGTATTCAATTGTGTCATCAAATAGTGGAGCAAACAAGGTTTCTAATTCTTTGCGGTTAAGTGGCAATGGTTCAGCCGAAGATTCCAGAGAGTTAAGACAGTTGAATTCGGGTCCTAAGCTGTGTTGCTCAGAAGCCATCTGTGTGAGTTCATCAAAATTAGCGTGAATGGTTTCTTGAATTTCTCTTGTACGACGATTCCATATCCGAAAACCTTTGGAATTTTCACAGTATCCAACGAACACTCCAATGTCAGCCTTTGCTTTAAGTTTACCTAAATCATCACGATCATTTTTCAGATAACAAAGTGCTCCAAATACATGAAAGTAATCGATGTTCGGTTTCCTTTTGTGAACTATTTGATATGGTGTTTTGCGATGGCGTTTTGTGATCATGCAACGGTTTTGAGTATAACATGCGGTCGAAACAGCTTCTGCCACAAGTAATCTGGTAATTGAGCATTAATCAACATAGTTCTAGCAGCTTCCACTAACGTCCTGTTGCGTCTTTCAACAACTCCATTCTGTTCTGGGCTTCTAGGAATAGATGTTTGATGTTCAATTCCCACTTTCTCAAAGTATGACCGAAGTGTCTGATTCTTGAATTCAGTTCCGTTGTCAGTTCTGACGATTCGTACCGTGTTGCGTAGTTGAACTTGAATTTTAGTGAGAAAGGTGATGATCATTGAAGGAGCCTGATCTTTACTTCGTAGAAAATAAACCCAAGTCCATCTGGAATAATCATCCACAATTACAAGAATGTAGCGTTTACCGTTGATACTTTGAACACACATCGGTCCACACAAATCCATATGAAGCAGTTGTAGAACATGATTCGTACTATGCTCAGGTTTATTAGGAAAATGAGCACGAGTACTTTTTCCTTGTTCACAGGCTGGACATAAGTGATCTTTGGTAAAGCGGAATCTTGGAAATCCATCAACAAGTTTATAACGAGCAAGGTCAGTCATGGTTTTGAAATTCAAGTGCGAAAGACGTTTGTGCCATAACCAAGATTTTGTTGATTCTGCTTTGGAGAGAAGACATATCGGAGATGTTGCAATCATATCTGACATTGATATTGTATAAAGATTGGAGCCACGTGAGCCAGACATTAGATCGTTTCCTTGTAAGTCACGAACAAAGCAGGTTTTCTCACGAAATGCAACTTCAAGATCCCCATCACAGAATTGACCAACAGAGAAAAGGTTGTGTCCAAGGCCTTCCACATAGTAAACACGACTGATTTCAATGTTCCCGCTGATATAGTCACCATATCCCATGATAAGAGCGTAATGATCATTCCCGAATCTGACAGTACCAATAAACTTTGAAACAAAGTTGTGTAACAGTTTGAGATTGCCTGTCATATGTCGGGTGCATCCGCTATCAACAATCCAGAGAACAATCTGTACCACCTGCATCACAAGAAGAAGACACAGATGGAACAGAAGTAAGGGTGGAACCCAAAGACAGTGCGGGTACCTGTTGGTTAGAAACACAGGTATTTAATAATTTAGGAATCCATTTAAAGTCTGGTTTGTATTGTAACCAACGTTGCCAGTTCCAACTAGTTTTTGCTTTCTTAATGTTAAATGCACTAGTAGTTGGCTCATACCTAGATTTGTTCTCGGCACCTATGGGGGTAACTTCAACTTCATTAGAAACCGTAGTAGACGGCTTTCCTAAGTTAGACTTAGAGGCAATAATGGGCCTAGAAGGAATGCGTGTCCTACGTTTCTTATGACGATTGAGAAGAGAATTAGCTAAACATTTTGTATGATCACCAGATAATATGCTTTTATGACAAAACACACAAGATGCATTAATATTCAAAACATTCAAAGGTTCATCATTCATTACATTTAGATTTTGATTACAATTTGCCAGATTAGAATCTAAATCTGATGCAACATGAGTTTTATTCAAATTCCTAAGTTGGTCTTCTACTTCTTGAGCTTCTAGGTGTCCTCTTTTACGTTGCAAGATCCTATTCTTCTTGTTACTTTTTTGCTTGGGTCTGTTAACGCTAGTAGTGGAGACTAGTCCTGTAGAAGTGGAGTTATCAACATTAGTGTTTTGAACAACCTTTCCTTTATCAGTTTTGTCTACGTGATACATTCCTGGTGCTATTACCGTGGTGTCAACAAACTTTCCTTTTTGAATTAGCTTGATTTTCTCTTTCAAATCAATGATGATGTGATTTTTGTCCTGAATTTCAGACTCAAGTAAACCATTGCAGTATTTGATGTCATCGCGGTTTTGTTGCCATTCGGCGTTTTCAATTTTTAAATCCGCAATTTCTTTCTCGTATCGGAGACACAGACCTTTTAAAGACTCGTTGTTTTTGCAAATCTGACAAGGGTTTGAAACATTTTTACTTTGAAACTTCAATTCCTTTTCAAGACTTTTAGCTTGACACCATTCAAGCCTTTGATTGAGTTGAAAATTTTCTTTTGAAAATTGTTTTTTCACATCATCATTTTTAATTCTCAACTTATCATTTTCCTGTTTAAGTGTCTCAATTTCCTCATTTAACAAGTTATTATCAACACAAAGATCATCCATAAGCATAGAAGTACCAGATTTATAGAGATCATTCATGATAACAGACAAAATATCAGCATTGAGAACTTGTTCCAAGAGTCGATCAACATCTTTTTGTAAAACTTGATTTCTTTGCTTTTGAGTCAAAATTTCATTTACAGTAGAGTTGAAAACGTTTATCATGTTTATGACCTCGTTTTGAAGTTCCTGTTCCCAACGTGTAGCACAGAGACGGAGGTGTTTGACAATTGGCAGCATTTGTTTTTGAAAAATATCTCTCATTTCTCGCTCGTAAGCGGATTGAAAAGTTTCAACTTTTATTTCAGAATTACGTGCAATTGTTTCCTCCAAAATTTCGATGTCTTCCATAAAAGTTTTGTGATATTTTAAGACACGACAATTTTTTGGTAAAGGTGTAAGTTCACCGGATGATGGTAAAGGACCATTAATTTGTGCTACAGTTTGGACAGGGGCCGCATTAGAGGATGAAACATATGACTCTTCGATAAACCATGATTTCTCAGGTAACTCTTTTTTAGTAACAAAAGATTTAGAAAGAGGTGGAGCTTTTGAATAGTCATATGGTGTCCAGTATTGAACATAACTCATTTTTGATCGACTCTCGTCTTCAAGTTCTTCTTCTTCCTCAGTATCAAAAACAACAGCACGCACAATGGTATTATCAAACATGTGATCAATACTATAAATCTTAGGATTTCCTTTAAATGCTGTGTGAAGAAACATTGATTTGAAATCGCAAAGTGCAAATCCTTTATCGGGTCTCGTTTTTAAAGCAAATTTCTGAATTGTTGTGACAGAGTTCCCGTGTTTGTAAACAATGTGACGAAATTCTTTGAGTTGTTTTTCAAGATCAACAATATCACCAAGTAAGTCATCTATATACTTCCTTTTACGTTTTTTATGTTCATAAAACTCCTTTTTGCAATTTGACAATTCAGTTTCTGTTTTAGAGAGAACTGTTTGAAGACGTTCAGCTTTCATTTTCAATTCACACTTTTCACTTTCGAGTTTCGAAATCAACTTCCCGTTTGACTCAATCAAATCTTGCATTTTGCGTTGAAGATCTTGTTCTTTATTGTAAGAATCTTGAAAAGCTTTTTCAAAACTTTTTGCATGTTTAATCTTGTCTTCCTGATTTGAAAGTTGAATTTTATAGCATTCAATATCTCTTGCAAGTGACGCATTTTTTTCTTTTAAAACTTTGTTTTTCTCGTTGCATTTTATGATTTGCAATTGTTGAGCATCCAGTTGTTTAGATAACAATATGAGGTCAGGGTCTGGATCAAATGATGGTTCATGTTGTTCTAAATGATCATGTTTATCATTCTCAATAGGATCATCAAATGAAACAACTGTGTCATCATCAAATATGACAACTGTGTTTATTTGTTCATCTTTTTGAGAGGATGAAGATGATTTAGATGGAACAACTTGCGCCATATCTGATTCAGAAGCAGAAGGTGAGGCTATTTCATGTATTAGGCATGCTTTTTGGTCATGTACCTGAGACAAGCCGTTAGTGTCATACAATGGACCTGAATCATTAAGCTGGAGTTCCTGCATGTTGGCCATAAGCATCACAGCGGCATTGGCTTCCAGATCTTCCATGTCATCATCATTGTACACATTTGCCATGAAGTTGTTATCTTGTTCAGGGAAATGTCCATCTTTTTCATCTTGAAGAGCCATGAGCAATGCTTGCTTGTGAAACTTACTACCCCGAGTCCTCAGTTTGGGACATGCTGTTGCTATATGGCCTTGTTCATTACAATTGTAGCACCACACTGCATTCCCTGAGTTGGAGTTCCTAGTTGCAATCGGTTCAGACCTTTGCTGAGAAGACCCTAGGTTGTTCCTAAATCCAGCATTGTTACTAAACCTCTGACCATTCCCAAAGTTTCCTGAAGAACTTCCTGAACCAGATCGACCATAACTACGATTCTGAATTTCCACTCTTCCATCATTGACAACAGCTTGATTCCTTGTGTTAGAAGATGATCGTTGACGGTTGTTTATTTTGTTGGAGAATTTACTAAAAGCACGAGCAATAAGAGCAAGTCCCTGATTCAATGTGTTAAAGTCATCATCGTCATCATCATTGGAATTTGAGTAATACACTGCATCATTGTTGTTTAATGGAACAAGTTGAGTAGAAGCATCGTGTGGAGATGAATCATATGGGACCATTTGGTTCGAGGTAGAAGATTGTGGATAACTGAAGTAGTTTTGCTCTTGAACATATGCATGATTTGACATTGTTGGTGGAACATATGGAGATTGAGCTACGAGAGCCAAAGAATTTGGTGTTGGATTTGGTGTGTATCCTCCTCGTAGAGCTCGATCTTTTTCAACTTCGGGTTCATGGTGTTTCAGGAAATCATACAACAAACCATATGGAGCATCATGAAGATTCTTTGTTTGACGAACAAATGTCACATATTTATGCCAATCAAGGCCAAGACTACCAACAAATTTGGAGTTCACCGCGATCCTTGGTACTGTGATTTTGTGACGTTCCAGATCATTCACCACATTTGTGAAACGATGATAGTAGGATTCAAGGGACTCTCCTGGTTCAATTGTGATGTCAGTGTATTCCATGTAGAGTTTGGATTCCATATCATCTTTGTTCAATTGAGTGCCTTCCATAAGGAGATGAACATGTTCCCACATAGCTTTGGCTGTTTTCTGAGCATCGACACTTCGATAAATTGGATTTGGTATTCCTTGAAGTATATAAGCCATTGCATACTCATCAGCTTCACGATGTAATTTCTGTTCTTCTGTGAGTTGAGATTCTGGAAGAGGTCGATCACCAGGAGGACGTGGAGGATCAGCAGTTGGATCACCAGCTTCAAATCTTGTTGGCCACTCAAATGGTCCTTCAAGTATCACTTGCTTCAAGAATTTCCCATGAGGTTTCTTTAATTCAAGGAATCGTAAGAATCGACTTGACCATTGAACATAGTTCCCAGGTGTTAGCATTGGAGGTGTTTCAAGTGATCCTGCCTCATGTCGGGATTGTTGAGTTGTAATAACTTCACACGTTCTGTCAAACCAGTGAGGTTGTTTGGAGGAAAACTGAGTGTTTTGTTGTGGCACTTGATATGGTTGTTGTTGAGGAATGATCTGATGTTGTTGCATCATTAGGTAATGATGTAGTGGATTGTATGTTTGTTTTTGAGAAGGTTGTTGATACAGTTGGTGCGGAAGGTATTGTTGTTGCTGATACTGCTGATGTTGATGTTGCTGAGTATGAGGGAAGTAGTGATTAGGTGGTTGAGACATCTTAGAACACTTGTGTAGAAATGGATCGTTGTAGAAGATTGAAATGCACGTTCCTTTGAGCAAGTTCCAAAATCCTTGGGGTAAGTTCAATTCTTACGCGTAACTTTAATCTTACGCTTAAACTGTTAGGTTATGCGTAAAGAGTAGGTTTAGGCGTAAACAAAAAGTTTAGGCGTAAGTTTCCTCTTTACGCGTAAGCTTAGGCTTATGCGTAAGTTTAGACTTATGCGTAAGGTTTAAACAACCAAACAAATCTTCCAAACTTATCCAAGCTTGAAAGATATACGAAGTCGAAGTAATCCACTAACTTATCCGAGCTAGGGAAGTACTGAGTCACCGGAACACAAGGAGAAGATCTTAGTTGAAGGTTAAGCGTAGAATCTGAACTTTACGCGTAAGATAGACTTATGCGTAAAGTTTAGGCGTAGGATCTGTCTTGTGCGTAGGAATTCACACTTACTCGTAGAAAGTGACTTAACTCGTAGGTTTTAAGGCGTAGACTTCCAAGTAACGCGTAGAAACAGGGTTTTGACCACAGTTACGCGTAAGAAAAGGGTTTTAGGCCAAGAATTACGCGTAGAAAGGACAAAAAGTACTATTCACAGCTTTTGAGTCGTACTGTTTACGAAAGTTACGCGTAAACAGGTCAGAAACTTGAAAAATCTCAAATTTTTGAAGAAAAATGCTTAAAAATAAGGTACTTTTGATCAAATAACTTCACCAATACTTAGAAAACACTATCTATTGAAGATTTTGCTACCAAAAAACTTGTTTTCCAATATCAAAGAAGCTATAAACCTTAAAAAACCTTAAAAAACACAACTTTATGCAAAAACTAAGCTTCAAATCACTATATCAACCTTGAAACTTGTCCAAGCTTCAAGATTTGAGTGAAAGAAACAAAGAAAAATGCAAAAAAGATGAAGAATAAGCACCAAACCCCACGTTAGAACCAAGAAACACACTTCAATCTCTATTAGGCGAATGATACCACTTGTTAGGTCACCATTTATGTAAACACAAGTATGATTAAGAAAGAAATAAGATGAGAATGAGAGATGGTTGATTATGAGACAATATGAAAAATGAAAGTGCAAGAGTTTCCTTAAGATAATCAAATAACCAACAAATGAAAAGGTTACATAAGCCTAGTATTTATAGGAGGAGGAGTAGGGCAACACTCCCTTCCTCCCTCCTTTCATTTGGACGTGGGCTTTAAGGCCCATGGACTTAACAAACTAAGCCTTGTAACTTAAACAATGTAGAATAAATACCTAAGCAACCTATTACAAAATGTAATGACCGAGACTTGACTAAAATTCAAAAGTATGATCCCAACAAGTGATTTGTCCGCTGATTTAGACAAGAATCGATTTAGTCCGGCTAATTTGCCGTTTAGTGACTGGACTTCTTTTAGTGTGTGCGGTGAAGGCAGTTCGATGACCACTCTTGTTTTTTC
This sequence comes from Artemisia argyi, assembly GCA_030686995.1. Classification (NCBI taxonomy): domain Eukaryota; kingdom Viridiplantae; phylum Streptophyta; class Magnoliopsida; order Asterales; family Asteraceae; genus Artemisia; species Artemisia argyi. Next base: position 41,477,035 of record CM060676.1, on the reverse strand, counting down.
TGGGCAAGGTTTAATACCATCGGGTTCTATTAGGTATCCAAGAAACATGCCTTCTGTTGCTCCAAAAGTGCATTTCTTGGGGTTCAACTTCATGTTTATTCTTCCCAATGTCTTAAACGTTTCCTCTATGTCACACATCAATTCCTCTTCGGTATGGCTTTTTATGACTAGGTCATCAACATAGACCTTCAAATTGCGGCCCACTTGCTTCTCAAATGCGTTATCCACTAACCGTTGGTATGTTGCTCCTGCATTTTTTAAGCCAAAGGGCATTTTTGTGTAGCAATACACCCCTTGACTTGTGTGGAAGGCTGTTTTTTCTTCATCCTCTTTGGCCATTTGAATTTGATGGTATCCTTTGTATGCGTCTAGGAAGCATTTAAAGGGATACCCGCACAAGGATTCTACTTTCCAATCAATTTCTGGTAGCGGATAGCAGTCCTGTGGACATGCTTTATTGAGATCGGTGAAGTCCACACACATTCTCCAGCTACCATCGCTCTTCTTTACCATCACTAGATTGGAAATCCAATCATGGTAATAAACTTCTCGCATGATACCTGCGTCCACGAGCTTGTGCACTTCCTCCAGGATAGATTTTGCGCGTTCTGGAGCCTGGCCACGTTTTTTCTGCCGTATTGGAGTATATCCTTGTCGGATTTCTAGCTTGTGTTCCGTAATGGCTCTTAGCACTTCGGTCATGTGTTTGGGTTCCCATGCAAAGATGTGTAGGTTCTTTTGCAATAATGCGCACACAGCTGCTCTGCCCTTGTCGGACAGTGATCCTCCGATTGATATCACTTGGTCAGGATAATCTGGGTGGATTGCAACTTTCAGGTTTGTCACCTTGGTCGTGTGCTGTTCTGGAGCGCGCGGAACTTCGTCTGTCACTATGTTGCATTCTCTTGGAGATGCAGTGGTGTTGTAGAGAGTGACGATCCCTCCTTCTACTGGGAACTTGAGCATCCCATGTGTTGTTGATGGAACTGCGTGCATGGCTGATATCCCTGGTCTCCCAATGATGCCATTGTATGGCAAGGGAGACCTGATTACCATGAAATTCATCCAAGCTGTTGTGGAATGGTATTCATTACCGATTACCACAAGTATGCGTAATTGTCCCATGGGCCAAATCTTTTCACCTGTGAACCCAGTTAGCGACGTCGTGGCCGAAATTAACTGGTTTTGTATCTCAGGTTTTAGCCTCCTGAAGCAGTGTTCATACATAATATCCGCAGACGCTCCTCCGTCAACGTACATACGGTGGATATCGTGACCCCCCGCTTGTATTTCGATGGTGAGTGGTTCTACCACTGCGTTGTCCGCAGTGAGAGTGGGGAAAGAGATTTGGTTTCCCTTGGAGAATCTTTGGCTGACTTTTTGTTTCGTATTTCGCTGCCATGATTGTATCATGTATATTGTGTCAGCCTTATTTTTTGATATCTCCTTTTTGGCCCCATTCTTTTGTCTATCTTTCCCCTCTTTAATGTTTTTAACGAGGTGGTCCATCTTCCCTTCTCTTACTAATTTATCAATTAGCTGATGTAGTTGAACGCACTCGTTGGTAGTGTGACCCTTCTGCCCATGGTATTCGCAGTATCCTCCTCCTATGTGCTTCTCTTCTGGAGTGCTCATAGGTGGAGGTTTTGGAAAATTTGCTCCTTCTATCGCAAATATTTCCTTAGGGGTTTTGTGAGTGGGACGTACTTGTCGTTATCCCTTCCACTGCCTTGGTTGCGGTAATTCCTGTTGCGGTTGCCACTTTGGTCATTGGATTGTCTCCTAGACTGTTCTTGTGGTTTAAAGGTTGAGTAACCTTTTTTGCTGTCTGCCGCCGCTGCTTCCCCTTGGATGAAGGATCTGGTGCGCTTTGTTAGCTCATCAAAGCTTTGGGGTACTTTATCGTTTAGCTTCCGTATCTGCTCTGGGTTATTGATCCCGTTCATGAACCCTGAGATTTTTAGTACTTCGGGGCATGCCTTGACTTGCATGCATTCATCCTTGAAGCGCTCCATATAAGCGCTTATGGATTCCCCTTGGCGCTGTTTCACTCTGGCTAGTTCCACAGGGTTCTTTGCGCACTTCTTTCGTTGCGTGAAATTTAGGAGGAATGCCTTCCGCAACTCTTCAAACCCATTTATGCTTCGTCGTGGAAGCTTGCTGAACCATGTTCGCGCATTCCCTACTAAGGTAGAGTTGAACATATGGCACCACACAGGTTGTGGTCAGTTTTCGATAGCAGCCGCTGACTCGAAAAATTTTAGGTGATCATCAGGATCACCTGTGCCATCATATGTTTTAACATTGGTGGGCATGCGCCTTCTCTTGTCATCTGAGAAATCGCTTATGCGTCGCGTGAACGCATCGACCTTTTGGCGACGCCAAGGAAGGGAAATATCTTCATCCTCCTCGTACCGACGTCGGTTCTTAGATTTCCAATGTCCCGTCTCTCTGTCCTCGTTGTCCGAGGAGTTACTTGAAGAGGAGTTGTTACTTCTGTGGCGCTTACGCCATTTTTCCTCGGAGTCCGAGTTTGAAGGGCTTGTACTTGGGGAGTAGTGTTTCCCAAGCCTATCTTGGATTCTTCTGCTTCCTGACCTTGAGACGCTTACGCTCGGTGAGCGTTGTCGTCCAAGTCTATCTTGTATCCTGCGGCTACCAAGCCTAGCGTGGACATTGGTGTGCCTCGCGTTGTCCTCGTAATCCTCCGAGTATTGAGAGTTAGATGCTGTACCAAGTCTATCATGAACATTGGTGCGCCTATCATTGTTTCTGCGCTCATAGTGACGCGGTGGAGATTTTTCTTGACTAAAGTCTAGCCGGTTTTGCATGTTGCGGCTTGACCTTCTTCTTGCCTCCTCTTGCATGAGACTAGTTAAAGTCTCATAATGTTGGGACACAAAATCGTTTAATGTCACCTCAGGTGCATCTTCTTCTACTGCGAGGATGTCCGTCTCCGCAGGGGTTCCCTCTCTCTATTAGGTGCTCCTAGTGGCACAGTGTTGTCCACTATGGATGCCACTTGGTGGGGAGTGGTAAAGAGAGTGCGCTGAATGTCCTCAGCGCTTGGGCCTACGGTAGTGGCTCGGGTTGTCCCCAAAGGCAACTCTACCATGGTAGGGATTGGAGTTACATTTGATTCGCGATGACTAGGCGCACTGGTTGTTCCAGAGATTGGCCTTGCAGTCGAATCTTGATGTTTCTTCCTATGTGAATCATCATGTGTTTTCTCCGGCTGTGGAGTCCGCTGGCCTGAGTTCTTATTTTTCGGCATTCTGGTCTTGAGTTCTTAGTGTCGGGTCCCACGGATGGCGCCACTTGTTGATACAAAAGTTGGGCTTACCTTGTTTGGACTCCTGCTCTCGTACCAATTAGAACTTTAGTGCTTATGAAACCTGCGCACTAAGAAAGCAAACGACACCGTTAGACTTATCGCAGGATTGTCTCCCATGATTAGACTCCGGCGTGAGAGTAAGTAATCGGTTTAGGGTTTACTTGAAGAATTAGGGATCGTGTGAATCATACCTTTAATGAGAATATATCATTCTATATATAGGGGCGCAGAAACCGTGTAGGTTTCTTGTTCCTTACTCTTCGCACACATGGTGCTTATCCGGGGTAAGAATATCTATTCCGTAAATAGGAGATCCTTATCCTATAACCGGGTAGTTTGGTTGGGTTTTGGACTTCGTGAGTCCAAGCCATTGGTATTATGGCCCAAGTCATTTGTCATGATAGCCCACTCGTGGTGGGTTTGGGCTTAGTAATATATATCATTTGGGCTTGTGGCCCAACTATAAACTATACGTCGTCAATATATATATATATATATATATATATATATATATATATATATATATATATATATATATATATATATATACACGATGGGCGGGCATATATTATAATATTACTTCTATTGGTGTTACTTAACGGAAATTTGTTTTTTTAAGTATTGTGTTTTTTATTATTGTTAAGAATGTATTAATAGTAAGATATATGTATACAGAGCTATTAGTTATTGGTAAATATTATATAAAGAAATTATTATGGATCATTAATTGTTGAACTGTTAATACGAAATAAAATTTATTTTTAAGAGATGAGTATAGCTTTTTTTTTTTTTTTTTTTTTTTTTTTTTTTTTTTTTTTTTTTTGGGAAGATATTAGTTAACGGATAAGAGTATGTAAACAATACTAAAAAAAAAAAAAAGATATGAACATACTATATTATATATTGAATGGATTAAGAACAAAAAGAAATATGTATTTATTGAATATGAGATAAAATATAAAGCTTGACACCCTTCGTGTTTACAAATTTATTTACATGAATGTTGCATTTGCCAAATCATAGATGGGCCAAGATGCTTGATTGACTCTTTCATCCCAGAACCTTGATAGCCGACACATTTCATTGAAGCACCTGACTTTGACGCGTTACTAAAACATTTATAAGTTTAGTTAGACAACATAATAGAATATATTACCTATGATTATCAATATATGCCTTAAATTAAATTGCGTGTGACACGTTAAGTCATCAAGAATGGTTATACAAAAACAAACAGCTCTACAATTTAAGAGCTGCATGCCATTATTTTGAGCATATACAACACCAGATATCTTATTTGTGTCATAGCCACAACTTTGGTACCTATTGAGTAATCCAGCCTCTTTATAAATGGTTCAAAAGTACCTCAAGTGAATGGCTTTCAGGTTTTTTTTTTCCATAAAATGCACTAATTTGGCAAATACATCAGATGTGGTAACCTGTTTTAGTAAAGCTATACATTCTAGATATAGTTGTACACAAAGGTTTAGGAATTTAATGTGCACAAAAACATGAAACTGTTAAAGTATTTCAATCATTTGTTTCATCAGATTTTTTCTTACTTTTGTTCTAAAACAATTATAGTTTTAGAAGTTACCTCGAGTTTCTTTTCTTGTTGCTTCATTTACTGTTGTTTCTTCTATAGTGGCGAAATAATCTCAACATAACACCGTTCAATGTGGGAATGACTTATGAAGTTTCTTGTAAGGAATTAGTTAAGTATTTTGTATGCATTCTTTGTTTTTAAATATTTTTGCTCTGTGTTATATAATAGTTGTTTCAAAATATATGTGTTAACGTCAAAATAAATCAATGTGAAAGTTGGTCGGGTTAATGTCAAAAATATCGATGTATACCTGTAAAGAGTGGCTACAGATCGTGGGTAGAAATTTGAATGTGTCTGGTTCTCTAACGGTTCAACTTCGTTGGGTCAAAAGAGCGGGTACATATCATTATTTGAAAATAGTAGCATGAAAAGAATTTAACTCATTTAATGAGGATGTTCCAGCCCGTTGGGCGGGCATGACTTATAAAGTTTCTTGTAAGGAATTAGTTAAGTAGTTTGTATTAGTAATAGTCAAAAAGATACTTATATTATATTATATAAAATCTAAATAACCTATGAAATAAATCTTGCTCTTTGGTCTAAGCCCGCTTAAGGGCGGGCACGCTTTGTAATTTTTAATTGGTAGTTTTACTTTGAGTGAAAGAAGGTGGTAAAAAATGGTTGAAAAGTGTACACGTTGAAAGAAAGGGTTGTACATAAAAACTCTAAGATTTTTGTAAATAAATTATAAGATACTAGTTATCGAAGGCAAAATGAGCGCCAACATAATGGGATCTCATCTGTCCGATCAAAGAATCAAAGAAAGAAGGTTTCAGTTTCATATAGCAATCACCTCTTTATAGCCTTAGTCAAATAGCCACCTGAGGCTCCGAACAGGCACGGGCCAAACAGACTCATGTTATACGAATCGCTTTAAAAAAGACCCAATTAGACGAAATAAATTCCATTGTTAAGGAGTTAAAATACGTCACATGAAATTCTTGATACCCGTAAATTTATTGTCAAAAAAAGCATAGTATATTGAAATACATGATTCACCGGAAAATTTACCCAACTGTTTACATATAACTTAATGGGCACTAATTGATTAAGTTGAGTTGTGCGTTTGTTACTCATAGTGGTACATAAATTTTAAAGTTTGAATGTATAAAGCAGTAATATCGCATTGTCATGCAATACATTACCTACATTGATGTGTGTGATAAGTACATTAGGCCGTGAAGGGTGCTCTCTTATTCCAAAGTATACTTATAAAAATTGTATATAAAATTTATAAGATTATACTTATAAAAATTGTATGATCATATCTTAATATATTGGTTAACTAATATACCCAAAATGTACAGAAAAAAATTTGGTGCGTCAAGACAATTTTTACCCAATCTAATAAGTTACATGCTTGGACAACAAATATTACATCACCACATATCCATAACTATAACTAAGAAAACCATGACCACCATCACCAACACACCAGGAAAGGAAAAGAACCCATATATCAGATGTCAAAACCACAAAATCATAATCCAAAATGCCATACTAAAAAAAACCATCACCAGTAAATCACAACTTATTAGCCAGTTTTTTGTTTCTTTTACATAAATCAAAACATTAAAACTTAGAAAAATGAAAAGATAAAACATTGGCGAAGATCAAACATAAAATCTAAGTTTCAAACATAATGCCGAAAATTGTGACTGAAACACTAATCTACTATTATGTACAACATATTGGAGTGGGATGGGCAATGGCCGAAGAAATTTGGAGCACCTAGTCAGCCGTGAATCCTTCCAACACAAACTACAACATAAAGAAATTACATGAACTCCAAGGTAGACCATGAATTAATTGTACTCCTCTAAACCATTTACGATGAATGTGTCAAATACGTATCGACACAAATTTAATTTAATCACCAAGTGACCAAAAAAAATTCCAACAATGTTTTGATTGTCTTTAGAGTGTGGCTTGATTTATAGTTTCTGATATTATAACTTCATGTTATTATATATTTACTATCAAAGGCTTTTAGCAAAATAAATTTCATTTCCAATTAGTCACTCGGAATATCATTTGATAATATTCTTTATTTGCGAACACGTTATTATGTGTCTATGCGAAATTGGATTCATACTTCAAACGCGTATAAATGGAATATTACCTTGATAGGTTTTGGATGATCTTTGTTAAGTGCAACAGTTTTCAGTATCCCAACCAAAAGCATATTGCATACACGATGGTCCATATTGAATAAATCTACCTGGGGGTAATAAGTAAAAAATTGAGACCCATTTTTCAAACATGTAATCCGACCATGCTCCTACTGTATTATGGAAAAATAAACGACAGATAAAGTGAAAAGAAACTGAAAGATTGGATGATGATGATGAGTACATGTAATCGCAGCATTAGATGGACAATAGACAAAAGATAAAGGCCTCAAATTCATGCACTTTTGCTCCTGCCATTGTGATGAGGCGAAAAATGATCCATTTTTAGGGGGTCATTTAAGCCCGAATTCGAATTTATTTGATCAAATATTGCCCTAAATCATTCCTTTTGTGATTTTAGGTACTTTGGGAGTGAAATCTGGAAAAGGAAGCAATTCGGATGTTTTTGGAGCATAAAAGTGAAGAAAATGCCAAAGTCTTAATTTTCCATGCTGGGAACAGTAGGTGACGGCGTCAAGAGCAACTCCCTGATGGCGTCAAGAGCAAAATTCCATGACGGTCCAGTAGAGATTTGACAGCGTCATGAAGGTAGGGCGTCAAGAGTAAAAGTCATGACGGCCTGGAAATGATTAAGTCTTGACGGCGTCAAATATAGATCAAGGCAGTCCGAGAATAGTTTTGGCGGCGAGGTGACGGCGTCACAAGCTTTGTCTTGACGCCGTCAGACCCCTTTTCCTATATATAGTTTTCTAATTTTTCACATTTAAAGAGAGAAGTTTTGGGAGAAACCCTAAGTACGATTTTGGTGTAACTTTACAGGTTTTTCAAGGGTTCCAACCCCTTGATACTTTGCATGTGTAATCAAGATAAGTGTTCCTTTAATTCAATCAATATGTCTATGTGTTGGTCGTCTATATCTTGTTCTTGTCTTAATTCCATCATGCTAGGCTAGATCTATCTTGTGTTTGCTCAGATCTAATGAAACCTAGATGTTGATTATGTGTTGATTACTTGTTTATTCTTGTCTTGGATGAATGATTTATATGTTAGGCTTAAGAAAACTGGCAGATCTCCAATTGGTAACATGCTTGAATGTCTTAAGAAACATGAACCGACGCGCACTAGGTCTTTATTGGTTGTATTTAATGCATGAGCCACTGTTTACAATCCCTATAGTTGTGTTGGGCATGGTGTAGGAGGAGATATGAGCTCATAAAATTGGGAAGTTAAGTGTGCCACCCCATGAATGGTATTAAGGAATACGATCCATCATCCATACAATTATAACAAGTAATTAACGTGTAAAAGATGTCTAGGGAGTAGTGAAATCTAAGTAAACACATTTTCTCCAATTGCTGCTCACAACTTTAGTATAATTTAGTTTATTTTCATTTTTAGTATTTTATTTTGATTGCATCTTAGTATTGGGTTAGTTGAATAGCAACTAATTCCGCCCAAATCCTTCAAACCCGAGATTTTAAATTGCTTTCTAAAAAATATAAAAATACAAAAATAATCTTCCTTCATCTTTAGAACTAGTATTTAGGTTTTCTAATCCTAGCGACACTATTCCTAGCTGAACGATCAATCCCCCGGTACTTGTCACTATACTATACTACAACGATCAGGTACACTGCCTGGTGGGGGTTGTAAGCTTCTCAAGATCCCTTGAGAGGTAAAGCCTGGTGCGATTCTCACTTATCAAGTTTTTGGCGCCGCAGCCTGGGGAATAGTTATTGTCTAGGTTAGAAATTCTTTTTATTAGGTCTACTTGCTAGATTCCTTTCTACTAAGATTTTATTTTTATTTTTAGGTTATCTTTAGTCTATCTTTTTCTTTGTGCCTTTGTTAGTAAATTAAAATTCATTGACTATTCCGTTGGCCAATATGGAAAACGCGAATCCACCCCTTTCCCCTAGAGAAGTGGCTGTGTTACGTGAACAAATTGAGAATGAGATTAGGGAACTTAGGGAGCTTAATAGGTTGATTAAGGTTGAGCTCGAACATGCATTTAGTGACCTAGCGACCGCCTTGTATTCAAATGAGGACCTAGGGCCTAATGACTTTGTGAATGTTATTGAGGGGCTTGAAGAGGGGGAAATAGATCCGAAGCTTAATAACTATTTTAATCTATACCCCACTAAGGAGGAGATTGCATATTATAATAATCTTATTGATAACCCGCGATCTCCTTTCACCATAATCGAGCCTAAGATAAAGAGAGGCGATCCTAAGAATGCTAAGATACCATGTATGATTGGGTATAGGCACATTAACAATGCTTACGTTGACTTTAAATCCCCAATCAACATTATGTCCTCAAGTGTCTATAATGATATAGTGAAAACAAGACTTGAACCTAGAAAAGGTCCCAAATACCCCGGTGGAGTTTGTAACTTTGTCGGGAGAGTCAAAGGTCTACATGTCTTTGTTGGTAATTTCACTTTTGTCACCGACTTTATGATTGTGGAAGATCTTGCTAATGTTATTGATTGTCGGTTATCAAATGCTGTGTTTGGCAAACCGATTGTTGAGGAGTCTAAGTTGGAATATGATGAGATAGAAGGAACGATCCGATTCGCAAGTAGCACCGATAGTATCACTTATAGGATGCCTAATAGGATGAAAGAATTTCGCTATATATCCCGGTTTGATAAGGACAACGTTGGTGCTTTTGAGGACATCAACGAAGAGGATAAGAAAAAGGGCATGGATTATGTATGGGAAAAAAGGAGTCTTTATTACAAAGATTGCTTGGCCCTAGGACCAAGGTATAAAGTCGATAAGGAATTTGCCCAAATGATTATGGGGGCGGTTGAGAAAAAGGTGATTGGTTTCTACAAGGAGTATCTACAATCGGAGAATGGAACCAATGATGAGGTCACGTAGTAACCCATGACATTGAGTCTAGCTACAAGACTCGTAAATAAAGAAAAGCGCTTCTTGGGAGGCAACCCATGTTTTGTGTGATTTTATTTGTTTGTTTGTTATTTGCTTCCGTATGCATGCTTTATTTTTATTGTTGGTAGATCATGTTTCTAAACTAAATAGTGGAAATACTTTACTTTGTTGTTTAACCTAGTCTTAACTCCACCTAAAAGTATTTTTGCAAAAGATAAGTGTAAGGGGAAACCCCAAATATGTTTTTAAGAAACAAACCGATCATGATTCTCCACAATATTAAATGAACATGTATATTCGTATTTATTAGAGTCAAATGCTTGTATTGAGTCATAATGAAGTTTTGCAGGATTTTCCAGGAAGTAGGACCAAGTTTTTCCAGAAATTTTCCGGAAACTTAACATAAGAATTTCTGCAGGTCAATTCTGACGGCGTCAGGAGTTTACTCTTGACGGCGTCAGGTGTAAAAATCTGGAAATTTTACCGGTCTTGTTTTTCTAACGGAGTCTTATGGTTTTTGTGAATTATTAAGTTTTATAATCTCCAGGAGATCTGCAAACTTCATTCCACAAGCATTATATCTTGTCTTGTTTTCTAGGATTTAGTAACTTATATAGGATGCCGCCGATTTTACGCGAGGTTGTCTTGTCTGTTTTGTCAGGTTTTACAGGTTATGTATGACAAGAAGATGATTTATATTTTGGATGGGAAGCTTTGATTGTTCATTTTCTTGGAGGAAGATTTAACCTGGCCACCTTATTATCCATACCGAGCGAATCAGGGGAGTATTTGATTTCATTCTCTTTACTTTTTCACTTTTACATTTTTTACTTGAACATTGGGGACAATGTTCATCTTAAGTGTAAGGGGAGGGTAAAAAGATGATACCTTACATATGCACTTTCGCTTGAGTTTGTTTTGTTTAATGGTAGATGTGTAATAAAACTATGAGAAATACTTGTTAGTGTAATTTTAGCGCCAAATTTAAAATTTTTTACAACATTTAGGAGTGAAACTTTAGCCATAGCAAGCGTCTCATGGATAGGAGATTGTATGACTAGCACATAACCGTATATTCAGAAAAATTTTCCACCCAAATATGTGAGGTTCGCCTTTAGATTTGATAGGAAAAGCATTTACTATTAGTACTTATGAGTGTACCGGTAGCATTTAGATTCTAGAACTTGCGTTAGTGATGCATTCCGAGACCGCTAGTGAGACTACATTCGTGTGGTAGGATTTACTACATGATAAAAGACATTAGGATCACCCTCGTGTTAAACCCGTATTATAATTACTTGACCATTTAAGTCCTATTACTTGGCTAGTTAAGTCAACTAATTTTTCCCACACCCTTAGCGTTGTACTCATTTTTAGTACACGAAACCCCTAGTACACCCTTCCGAGCCTATCTTTTCGTTTCTAACTTTAAGCATTTTACTTAAAGGAAGAATTTGTTACACCCCACTTAAATGTACAACCAAATCGCCTTAGCCTTCCGTGTATGCGCTCATTTTTAGTGCATTATTGTTATTTGTTAAATCCTAAGTTAACTATCTAATTGATTACATGGTTGCTAAGTCGAGTCATATCCTTGTACATATTGTTTTGGGACGATTGGGACTCATGGGTAAGTACTTATTTTATGGAGTAATGGGGAAGAACATCATATATTAACCCCATATGTGCGTTAATCTTAAAAGTGCTCCAAGTGTTTTGATTTTCTTAATTCGAGTCATTAGATTAGTTTGATGTAAAGTATGTAAAGACTCAAGTGTAAGGGGAACTTTCATTCCCTATGATGTATTATTTTGGATGGTAGGGTAATAGTGTATGCAAAAAAAAAAAAAAAAAAAAAAAAAAAAAAAAAAAAAAAGTCGAAAAATCAAGAAAAAGAAAAAAAAATAGAAAAAGGAAAAAGAAAAAGAAAAAGAAAAAAAAACAAACGGACTACCATCCCTTTTTATTCTATGTTCATTTTATATTTTTGTTATTTTTCATTTATTAGCTTAAGTCGAGTCTAGTCTTGGCTTAGCAACGCCACATTGTACATGTAATTAACCAAGATTGTTAACTCGCCACCAGTAAAACTTCCTTTATCCAACAAAACCGCGTATTTCATATCCCTACACCTAATGTTACAACCCTTTAAAAGACCTCTTTGATAGTTTATCCTAGGTGCTTACGCCATGTGGTGGAGGTTAGATCCTTTCCCAAGCCTATGGTAATCTATTTTGCTATGACAGGTAGTGAGAGATATCTTCCGTTTCCATTTTGTAATTTACACTCTATTACACCCGAGAGATGTGAGTATCTAAACACTATTTGTGAGGTGCTAGTGTATGACCTCCGTGCTTGTCTATTGGTCTTTAGTGGAACGATTATTTGTTGTAATTACTTTTATATTAGTGTTAAATGACCCCTAACTTGTATTTTGACTAGAATAAAAGCGCATTTGCTTGAGGACAAGCAAATCTCAAGTGTAAGGGTATATGATGAGGTGAAAAATGATCCGTTTTTAGGGGGTCATTTAAGCCCGAATTCGAATTTATTTGATCAAATATGGCCCTAAATCGTTCCTTTTGTGATTTTAGGTACTTTGGGAGTGAAATCTGGAAAAGGAAGCAATTCGGACGTTTTTGGAGCATAAAAGTGAAGAAAACGCCAAAGTCTTAATTTTCCATGCTGGGAACAGTAGGTGACGGCGTCAAGAGCAACTCCCTGACGGCGTCAAGAGCAAAATTCCATGACGGTCCAGTAGAGATTTGACGGCGTCATGAAGGTAGGGCGTCAAGAGTAAAAGTCATGACGGCCTGGAAATGATTAAGTCTTGACGGCGTCAAATATAGATCAAGGCAGTCCGAGAATAGTTTTGGCGGCGAGGTGACGGCGTCACAAGCTTTGTCTTGATGCCGTCAGACCCCTTTTCCTATATATAGTTTTCTAATTTTTCACGTTTAAAGAGAGAAGTTTTGGGAGAAACCCTAAGTACGATTTTGGTGTAACTTTACAGGTTTTTCAAGGGTTCCAACCCCTTGATACCTTGCATGTGTAATCAAGATAAGTGTTCCTTTAATTCAATCAATATGTCTATGTGTTGGTTGTCTATATCTTGTTCTTGTCTTAATTCCATAATGCTAGGCTAGATCTATCTTGTGTTTGCTTAGATCTAATGAAACCTAGATGTTGATTATGTGTTGATTACTTGTTTATTCTTGTCTTGGATGAATGATTTATATGTTAGGCTTAAGAAAACTGGCAGATCTCCAATTGGTAACATGCTTGAACATCTTAAGAAACATGAACCGACGTGCACTAGGTCTTTATTGGTTGTATTTAATGCATGAGCCACTGTTTACAATCCCTATAGTTGTGCTGGGCATGGTGTAGGAGGAGATAAGAGCTCATAGAATTGGGGAGTTAAGTGTGCCACCCCATGAATGGTATTAAGGAATACGATCCGTCATCCATACAATTATAACAAGTAATTAACGTGTAAAAGATGTCTAGGGAGTAGTGAAATCTAAGTAAACACATTTTCTCCAATTACTGCTCACAACTTTAGTATAATTTAGTTTATTTTCATTTTTAGTATTTTATTTTGATTGCATCTTAGTATTGGGTTAGTTGAATAGCAACTAATTCCGCCCAAATCCTTCAAACCCGAGATTTTAAATTGCTTTCTAAAAAATATAAAAATACAAAAATAATCATCCTTCATCTTTAGAACTAGTATTTAGGTTTTCTAATCCTAGCGACACTATTCCTAGCTGAACGATCAATCCCCCGGTACTTGTCACTATACTATACTACAACGATCAGGTACACTGCCTGGTGGGGGTTTTAAGCTTCTCAAGATCCCTTAAGAGGTAAAGCTTGGTGCGATTCCCACGTATCACATTGATATGTTAATTAGTAGTAAATTGTAGAACTCGCCTAGGCGTTCTTGTAATGATAATAATTGTGAATGCATTAGTATATTGATCACTAACGTATGAAGGAATATCTATAGCGCTTGTTTTGCATGATTACTTCAATGTAATTACAACAAAAGTATAAAACTGAATAAAGCATAATCACTGGAAAATTAATGGAAGCTCAAAACGCCTCTAATGTATGATGTTAGCTAATGCTATAACAGTCGGGGGGAAGACGCCATTCCCAAAATAGCCAGGTCTTACTCGGAAAAGTGTTTTTTGATAACAAGTATCAAGACTGATAAATTCCATTAACATGTGCAAAAAGTACCACTAGTGGGAAAGTTAATCAATATGCAGTTAAAACTACACGTGACAATTTTTACACATTTGCAAAATGAATGGGTCAACCTGAGTAATGTTTTATTTCTAACGGGTTAAATATCACAAAAACTGTTGACTATGGGTCAAACCCAGTCCGGAAAAAAATTACCCATGAGTCCTGACCCGCCCTTAATGGGTGAAGTTTCTGAAGCCAAAAAGTGTAGTTTACCTTTAGATACGACTCCCATACATCATCAGTTGCAACTGCATTTCCTAAAACAGGTTCCCATGTAAATCCAGGTTTGCTCATTATATTAGTAAACCATATATAATGAATCCTTAACTTGTTGTATTTATTCCTGAACTGAGCATGGTTATACTTGTTAGTATTTTCATATAATTCTTCTTTATAACCGACCAACTTGATCTTGAAAACGTGGTTGAGTAGCGGTTACCCCTTTTCACCTCTTTAGCCATGATTTTAATGAACGTATTCTACTCTAATAAGCTCCAAGTAGCATGGTCAGGCATAACGTCTAGCTTTTCACCATCATCGTTGAGTGCCATTTAACTACACAAACAAAAGAAACCATAGTCAATCTATTATACCAAGAAAATCAAGCAGAATTGGACGTTGTAATCATTTTCTAATTCTTAGAAATCTCATTTCATCGCCTAAAAGAAATTCATAAATCTTGACTGGATAAAATCTGTATATGCAGTCTTTTATTATGCAATATTCTGCAATAATCCCAAGCTCATCCTTGTTAAAAACTTTTCCATTAGGGTTGTGAGGACTTTGCAATAAATTCAAATCTATAAAGAGATTTAATTTTGGTTGACTAATGGCATTGTTCTTTAATAATGGATACCAGAATTAGTGTTTATCGAGCTTGTTCTTGTCGGTCAAGCTCTCAAATGTGAAACATCAACATAAATAAAAATATCAGAACATGACGGCTTCCATGAACTCCTTGGTTCCCGATCTAGCAATGATACCCAAGTTTTACACCAAATTTGAACTAATTGGTATAATTGATCGGTATTTTACCTTTAGAGTTTTTGTTTGATCATTAAGACTACTATTACAACTACACGGAGATACATCCTCTAACAACGCACAATTGTTTAAGATATTCTCATCTTCACTTGAACATCATGTGCTTGGCGATTCCGCACCAGCTTCATGAAATGCTTCTCCTAAAGAGGTCTCAAACAATATAATAAGAGTATCTTTATTTAATTTTAGTTACAATATATTTGGTGTTAGAAATATTAATCCTCGAAATCTGATGAAAATGTGCTTAGAATATATACCTATTATATAATTGAGATGGTGTTCCAAAAGAAGAGCCTCATGTGGAGTCCCTAGAAACCACGACATTAGGCCTTTAGCAGCTTGAGCTATACTATCAAATTCCCATCTTTTCATGTATTTGGACTCTATAGCAAGAGATGTAAAAGCCTGATCATAGAATTAACACACTCTTAGAATACTCCACTATAAAGAATATACATAAATGAGTAAATTGCATTTAAAGGTATCTGCATATAAGAACATGAATAGGCTAATTGCGGTTCAACAGAATTGATGTTCTTAGCAATCATCTCAGTGGGCACTAATGGTAGATATGAAGAAACCTTGTATCTTTTTTATGGATTGCAGTTTCCTGCACAGTCTAATGGTATTTTTCAAAACAAATTGAGGTTCAAAACATATAATCCTGCACAGTCTGATGGTACTTTTAAAAAAAGTAAGATGCTTTTGGTACAACCACATTAGCCACCTGAGGAAAGTACGGGAGCTGCGTCCCTTGAACTTCCTTGTAAATATCAGAGTTATGGGTGTGTGGGAATCTTTCCTTACTACAGCAAATTAAAACATGAATCTCAATGTGTTTTCCGACCCTATAATTGTCCTTATGTGGGTTCTGAATGTACAATTATTGGTGACATCCCTCATCTTGTGGCCCATTTAAAATATGGTCATAAAGTCGACATGCATAATGGGAGTACGTTCAATTATCATTATGTCAAATCAAACCCTCACGAGGTTGAGAATGCAACGTGGATGCTTACGGTATGTTTTGCTATTTTCTGTCTTTATGTGCATTATCTCTTTTTAACTTTGCCTGGCAATGGCATTATATTCATCCATTCATGAAAGCACGCATATGTTTAGATAGGTCGTAATGTCGTATTGTTTAGTTCCCCGTCTATGATTATCTGTTGCGTGTATACAAACATGGATTGCTGTATTGTTTCCATTGGATAATATATACTTGTAGCAATGTGATGAATTGCACATAAAAATGACTCACGTTGATTTCAATTATGTTTTACTTTTTCCTGTCAAGAAAATTTGAAACATGTTTGGTATATAATAAGTTTTTAGTCGTACTCAAACACTTGCCCCATTGTTTTCATCCCGGTAATTGGGGAAAAGGTCCTCAAAATTTTGTTTGCAATATGCTTAATTAATACTCGTTGCTATAAAAATGATAAGAAGTTTCAGGTACTGGCTGCAATATAAGACCAGTAACTATTTTACTCCTAGTGATTTTCTTATCTTGTTTTTTAATCTTTTCGGGGGACGATTTAGAGATTCGGATAATAGTCTAAACATTTCTTAGTCCATGAAATCGATCAAAATTGCAATTTTATATAAAATGCAAGAATCATTTACCATTATGTTTATCTGGCACCCCAGGTATTTAGTTGCTATGGTCAGTACTTTTGTCTCCACTTTGAAGCCTTCTAGCTTGGAATGGCACCTGTTTATATAACCTTCTTAAGATTTATGGGTGATGATGATGAGGCAAAGAATTACAGCTACATCCTGGAAGTTGGAGGCAATGGGAGGAAGATGACGTGGCAAGGTGTACCAAGAAGCATCAGAGACAGTCACAGAAAAGTTCGTGAGAGTTTTGATGGCCTCATAATTGAGAGAAATATGGCACTTTTCTTTTTTGGAGGTGATAGGAAAGAATTGAAGCTGAGAGTTACTGGTAAGATTTGGAAAACACAAAGCGAAATGCTGAATAAATATGGATGACCTAATCATTAGTCAAGACAGACCCACCAAGTATTATCACCTTAAATTCTACAAAAAGATCTTTTTTGATATCGTACTGGTTATCACCAAGCATATGTGAATAAATTCTACAAAATGATAATTTGGCAAGAATGTGTGAATACCGTGAAAACAAAGAGCTCTCCAATAAGATCCCCTGCAACCTGAACAGCTCTCTCCTCATTCAAAGGTCGGATATCAACATTGTTGCATGTCCATACATTTGCCTTTGGATATTTATTGTTAGTTGATCGTTTTCCTGTGCGGTCATACAATAAAAACAGAACCATTGTTATCAATATATGCAGCAACAAACAGAGCAGCCATAAGGTCTTAACCAAGAACCCACTTAACCATCCTCCTATGCCTCTTATCAACTCTAGCGACAGCCAAGTACAAAAAGGCCCTAGCTACAACAATAGTTGACACAAGCAATCAAAGCTATGCCTGCTTTATTTTGAGAAAAGAAATACGAAACATGCCACACCTTAATGGGGCAGACCCCAAAAAGGGGGCAAATAGTTAAACGGGCTTAGTTATCAATAATTAAGTATATTCTACATGCAAATACCGTAACACAAACTTGGTGGTGACTGAATATAGCTTGACCCGCTGATCGTGAACTTTGCCCCATAGATTGTGCACGTTCACTGTTAGTGGACGACCTTACACTGTTATTTTGTGTACCCTAGGTGTTATGGGTCAACACAGGTTTGAGTTGGAACATGTCATTTTGTAATGCCGACACGGGTTTGACCGCAAACACTTTCACCCATTTTTCAAAAATTTAAATACATTAAATAGGATAACTAAAACAAAAATAATATGAAAATAATCTTAATCACTTCAATAAAAATAGTTTAGAAATCTGTATGAATATAAATAAACTTTGGGCAACTGCTAAACTCGACCCATTTGACCCGTTCCCCTTAATTTTTTAAATTGACTATTTGAAATCAAGCAAGACCCAAATAGGGTTAAATTTTCAGATTAAAAAATTGTCGCATACTTACTTTATTTTTCAGGAGCTTTGATGAGGAAGAGTTATCAATAATGAATCCTGGTGCTTCATCAGTTAATCTAGAGCAACATGATAGATTGACAATTTCCAATTTTGTTGCCTATTTCACAGGAGCAAAAGCGGTTTTAAAGCTGGCCTGCAATTATCAGTAATCAATATGCACATAATGAAAACACGATCTTTTCAAAATGTACAACACAAATGTTGCAAATGAAAACTATCTTTTTTTTGTAACTCACCCGTCCGCCATTGGAAACACCCAAAAACAGGTTTCATGAATTTTATCGTCACGAGATGTGCTCCTGTGGTGTCTTCATATAGGGAAAAGGTGTGGAGCCCATGATGCCCTTTTAAGCTGTGTTTGATATTCAATTGAGTCATCCTACAAATATCAAAAAATATAGATGCAAAATGAGCGTTGAATGAAACTAAATAGCATAAGACTTCTTGCATTTCAGTTTTATGAGTTTAATTCTTTATCAAAGCTTTGGGTATCATTAGATCTGGACACTTATTATCCCCTTTTTGTTATAATATAATTTTCACAGCAGCAAGTTCCTATATCCGTACCCATATCAGAGCATTCATAAGTAAAAATAACAACTTACAATGCATTCATACCTGAGGTGCTCATCAATTTCTCCATCTTCTTTTTTTGAGTTTGCCACTACTAATCCTCTTCAGATCCTCAAAAGTAACCCATCTTCTGTCGCTAGGCTATGCCTGTGCATCTGATCCAGTCATGGAGGATGGTGGGGTTGGAAAGGCCAGCGCCTACATCACCGTGTAACCCCGAGTCCAATGGCCAGTTCCAATACCTCAACCAAACAGTCAAGTTAGCTTTGCTAAGCCACAATCCAAGAGGGTTATGAGGGTTCCTTTTTCTAGCTACTTTGAGCATATCTCAGACATTACTAAACCCGCTCATTCTCTCCTCAAGATTTGCAAGTGAGAGTCAAATAAGAGCTGAATATTTGCACTGTTTTAAATCCACTCGTATACTGCGTTTGCTTACGTTAGCCTCCCAACTTTTCCTCAAGTTGTTCGAGCTTGATCTATAACTTGAAAAATGATGGGAATCATACTAAACCTTCATTAAGTTTTCACCTTTTACAGACTTAGCATGAAGTATTCTGGCCCATTCAAGCTTGTTATTTTCAAACTCCAGCTTGTAAGCAGCTAGCTAGAACTCTTTAGAATCAACAATAGCTCGATACGCCTCCTAAAGAATATGTCTAGCGATATTCACATACCTAGCCAATTACTTTTATTTAGCACCATTAGCCATAACACCACACCGTGTAGTGTCTAACTATCAAAATGTTCAGTTGAAACAGAACATATATTACAATGGGTGCCCAAATGGTCTAAGCTTACCATCGACTAACTTCGGTGCCAAGTAGTTGTTTATCTCCTTTATACCAAAAAAAAAACTATCAAACAAAACCGAATCTATCATTTTGGTTTGGTCAGATATCCGATGCAAAATAGTTCAAAACAAATTCAACCTCCAAAAAGAATATCTTGCCTCAAACCAGGTGCTGTAGTGACTTCTGGTTGACCTTTAGCTTCAACATGATTTGCAGATGCGCTTCTATTAGATTGTTCATTGTATGTTTTCTATTCTTTCTGGACATGCGTTTTTACGGGATTTTCCTTTGAATTTCCAGGTTTGACTTCAGTTTTAGTAGTTGGAGCAAGTGCCTTTGATACAGTTTGTTGTGTTAACATTAGTTGTGATGGTTTTTTAGAATGATGTACTCAAAAATTATATCCTATAAATCTAAGAGCAACTTAATTGACACATGGAATGCGAATCACAGTAATCAAAAATTATATCCTATAAATCTAAGAGCAACTTAATTGACACATGGAATGCGAATCACATTAATTTAACCTGGTTTTTAACTATGATCTTTGATGAAACCGGGCGACCTCTATGCTTGAACTACTTACATGAACTATTTCAATTATTGATCAGCTTACTAAGTGCTTCAGCTTGTCAATTATATAACATTTAAAAGGTTTGCAAGTTACATGATTTATACCTTAAAAAATTGTTGTTGAGCCTACAAACATGGCTCACTCGAACGGTCATAAGTCCTAGCATTAGCAAATTTTGCAAGTGGTAAACTCTCCTTCAGTGTCGCTGCCTTCAGAAAAACCTGCACAACGGAACATCAAAGATAGCAACATGAATCCTGTTAATACAAATATCGCCTAAAAACGTTATTTATATTTTACGATCTTCGCTAAGTTTTGTTAACGACAAAATGTAAACTTTAGTTTCTAAGCAAAACATAATCTTAGTTTTTAAGACTTGCATAAACTAGACTTTTGCTACATTTTACATTTCATAAAACACAACACAAGTTTATTTCTTAAATTAGAAATTGTCACATCACATTTATGGCAAGTTTTGTCATTATGCATTTATGGAAAGAAATGTGTTTGACTAACTTTGTTGTTGCTTGCAAGCTTTGTATTTGACTTGTTATTATAAGATGTGACATTGTTTGGTTGCTAGGAGTTATGAGACAAGACCTTGTTTGGTTTGCAAGATTTATTGCAAAACCAACTGCAAGCCCGGCAGTACCCTGGAGGTACACGGGCGGAACCCTTCTCCGGGGTCCGCCTGATCCACCAGACCTGCAGAAGGTTTTGGCTATAAATATTGAGCCACAAGTTGAATTTTGGCTCATCACTTGACATTACATTTTACACACACATTCATTCTTTCATCTAACCTCTTAACATTTCATATGTGAAGTTTCTTTTTGTAGCAAAGAGATTCACGAGCTTACTAAAAGTAACAAGTATTCAACACAACGTTGCAAGACTTGTTAGCTTAGCATTGTGTAGACTTGTGTAGTTTACACTTCATTTGATTGTGTATTTTCAGTAGTGATCGGTTAGTATTTTAGTCCTCAAAATACAAAGAGTGTTGGGAGTTGTTGTACCCTAGTAAAAGAACTAACGGGAGTGGTTGTGCCCTTGTAAAAGAACTCGACATTTAGCTTTGTGTCGGTAAAAGTATAAGCGACGTGTAAGGTTTTCTCCGCCGGTGAAAGGAGCTTGTTGACTAGTGAAAGAAACTCTCGAGTTGGATACTCGGGGCGTGGACGTAGGGCAAGGAAAAAGAGTCCTTGTAGCCGAACCACGATAAATACTCGTGTTGTGGTTTGATCGTTTCTTTCATTTACTTGCATGTTATATATTGTGTTTGTGCATATATCTTTGATCAAACGGAAAGTTTCAAAGCTAACTTAACAACTTTAAAAGATTTTAATCGGTAAACTATTCGACCCCCCTTCTAGTTTTCCACAAATCCATTATAAAGAATAAACCAAACTTTCTCGACAAATAAAATGGTTATAGATATTCAGTTCAAGAGTTTTCAATGGTTTTTGAGATTTGTGGTACTTGTGAGTAAGCTTCAAGCAAATGTTTTTTGGTTTCATTGCACTTGGCGTTTTCTGGGCTGTATGATGGAACCAAGTTGCACCACAGAGGGCTTGGAAAGGGTGCATGTCATCTCGATTTTTCTAATGATTATTCTTATTGTGTGTTTGTTTCATGTGTACGTGGTTCATTTTCTAAGGGCGATATCATTATTCATTTCTGTCATATACTCTTAACAAATGTTACATACATAAAAGATGTCTACCAAAAACGTTATTTTGTCATAATTATTAAGAGGCTCAAATACATAATCACCAACAGAAGCAGAAGGACTCTTAAATCACCAACAGCAAGATATCTGATTCTGATTTATTATCAAATAATTAGTTTTAGAAAAGAAACCAAACACCCCTTAATTATAGTATCATGTTTGCATTAATGCGAGTACTCGATAAATGTTTCTTCACCTTGCAAATAGAAATTCATGGCCTACTTTAACTCCCTTAGATGCAAAAACTTTAGTCAGTTAAACATTAAATGCTTTGACATGAGAGGAGCCCCTTTTTTCATATCCTGTAAGAAGAACAAAAACCAAGGGAACAGATGAGGCGAAAAATGAACCACTTTTAGGGGTTCATTTAAGCCCGAAATTGAATTTATTTGATCAAATATTGCCCTAAATCGTTCCTTTTGTGATTTTAGGTACTTTGGGAGAGAAATCTGGAAAAGGAAACAATTCGGACGTTTTTGGAGCATAAAAGTGAAGAAAACGCCAAAGTCTTAATTTTCCTTGCTGGGAACAGTAGGTGACGGCGTCAAGAAGGAAATTCTAACGGCGTCAAGAGTAATTTCCATGACGACCCAGTACAGAATTGAAGGCGTCACGAGGTAGAGCGTCAAGAGTAAAATACGTGACAGCCTGGAAAATGCTATAACGTGACGGCGTCAAAAGTAGATCAAGGCAGTCCGAGAAGTATTTTGGCGGCGAGATGACGGCGTCACCAATTTGGTCTTGACGCCGTCAGCCTCAATTTCCTATATATAGTTTTCTAATTTTCATTCATAAAAAAGAGAAGTTTTGCAGAAACCCTAAGGCCGAACTTAGTACGAATTTTACAGGTTTTTCAAGGGTTCTCAGCCCTTGAACCCTTTCATGTGTAATTGAGATAAGTGTTCTTTTAATTCAATCAATATGTCTATGTGTTGGTTGTCTATATCTTGTTTGTTAGGAATACAAATATTCCTATAAAAGACTCGGTCACCTTAATATTGTAATAGCATTAAGTTAGCTCATAGTTAGTCTAGTTATTAGTTAGTTTAATATTTAGTTAGTTTTAGATTAAGTAACACCGTGGAAGAAGGACGGGTCTTTACCCACTGTATACCTGATCCACAGCCCGGGTGTGGGTGTTTTATTAGTTATCTTGTAGGGACTATATATATCCCTCTCCACATGTGGAGAGGGTGAGCCTTTCATTTAATCTAATTTTTCTTTCTTCTTTTATCTCAAGGTTCCAAACTCTCTCTTTCTCTAGTTCTTGAATCTAACTCAAACATGGATATCATCTACCATGAATTAAGGCCACCCGAATCTAGATGTTCATATTCTACAATTGGTATCAGAGCCATGGTTTCATCCTAGGATTGTTGGTGCTCTAATTTGTAGCTTGGTTTAGTTGGTTCAAAAATTTTTTTTTTTTTTTATGAACACACCTCGAATTGATTATTGGTTGTGGTGATTTTGATGATTTGGTGGTACTGTTGTGTCTTGAGGTGTTGTAGTACTTAACTTTTCACTTGGGTAGGTTGAATTAGTTGATTAGTTTGATGTTTGATGTGATTTAGTGCAAGTTTCTTGGTTGAGATTAGCTTGTTTTTTGGTTGAGATTAGCTTGTTTCTTGGTTGAGATTAAATCAATTATAGGAAAAAGACGAAAAAGGACGAAAGTGACTGTTTTGTCTCTATTCTGCGGTTAGCTTTGGTCAACTGCGGTTAGCTTTGGTCAACTGCGGTTATCTTTGGTCAACTGCGGTTATCTTTGGTCAACTGCGGTTATCTTTGGTCAATTGCGGTTATCTTTGGTTAACTGCGGTTATCTTTGGTCAACTGCGGTTAGCTTTGGTCAACTGCGGTTATCTTTGGTCAACTGCGGTTATCTTTGGTCAACTGCGGTTAGCTTTGGTCAACTGCAGTTACCTTTGGTCAACTGCGGTTAGCTTTGGTCAACTGCGGTTAGCTTTGGTCAACTGCGGTTATCTTTGGTCAACTGCGGTTATCTTTGGTCAACTGCGGTTAGCTTTGGTCAACTGCGGTTACCTTTGGTCAACTGCGGTTAGCTTTGGTCAACTGCGGTTTGCTCATCAGTTTGACCAAAGTTGACTTTTTACGTCAAAACTTCAAACGGTCATAACTTTTGAACCGTAACTCCGTTTTCAGCGAATTAGCTGTCAAAACGTCCGGAACAGGTTGAATATTGTGAGGTTTCACCACAAAGTCGTGTAACGAATTTTTCGAGGCCCAAATCACCTCCGGAGTGAAGTTTTTGAGGTTTTAAGTTTTCAGACCAAAAATTTCACCGTAAAAACTTGCATCAACCGAATCAAGATCACAACTAAACAACATATAACCTTGTCAAAACAAACTATCACCACTCTGGTATCAGGATTGAGTATAAATTTTGGGCAACGACTTTGTTTGAGCTTCAAGAATCCAGGATTGAATATTAATCTGGGTTGTGATATTCTCGAGTTTAGTGGATATAATTTCGGGGTATATATATATATGTCGACGTGATTACAGAGTTTTTAAGCTTGTCAGCATTGTGGATGCCTATGATTTGAGTGAGCCTGCAATTTAATTTTTGCGACTTGAGCTACAGTTGACAACTTGCGATTTGATTAATTGCGGTTCGTCAAATTGCGTTTTGATTTGTTGCGACTTGACTGATTACAATTTGACCAATTGCGATTTGACGTTGCGAGTTAATACTTGCGATTTGACGTATTGCAATTTGGTTGTATGCAATTTGACTTGTTGCGATTTTTCAAACTGCGACTTGACTTGCTGCAATTTGATCAAGTTGATACTTGACTTTGTTGACTTAAGTTTTGAAGATTAGTATTGCAACTCACCCTTAGATGTTCTTGTTAATTTCGCAGTTACTCTTGATGTTTTTAGAAAATCCCGCGAAAGATTCGATAGGCTGGACTTGGTTTTTGACATATTAAAACTTACGGGATCTGACTATTATCTTCGGGATAAGTTTGTGCTTCGAGAACAGCAGGAATTGGGAAATTACGGTGACTTGGTTGGTGTGTTAATTCACGGGTTGGCATACTTAGTGTCACAAACATCTCGGGGTGGATGGACGCACGATGTTTGGTGACCCTTGCTCGAGTGTATTTAAGGTGATTAGACTTGGATGTTCAAGAAGTGGATATATACAATTAAGGATGGAAGGTTGGGTATATGTCACTACCTATATTTAAAGGAGTTACGTTGTTGTGCTCAATATAGGTTCTAAATCACGATTTTAATGCAGGTATAAGTCTCTAACTTGTCCTTTATCATGCTTCATCAAGAGATTGTTGTTTCTCAAGCTTCTAATGGGATTGGAGTACAAGAACTTCTCAAGAGATGGTCAGACTTAAAGACAGGTGGTGATTTGTTTAGAGACGTGCTTTAACCATTTACTCACTCTATAGTTAAGCACATTTCATCCAGTGGTCTAGCATATTCCGAACTACAATGAATCATTAATCTACTAAATCATTGATGAGGAGTCCAGCAAGGTGTTACTACAAGCATGTCTTTATCACCATCTTCTCTGCAGTAGGTTTATGTGTCTCCTTCCATGTATCTGCTTTGCGCATGACAAACTCACGACTATCACAGACTTTCAGTTCTTTGGCAAAAAGGTCATTGCATGTCCTTTTTGAGGGGGAGAATTTGTGCAAGTTTCCTAGCGATTCCGTCTCCTGTCAGTCTCTAGAGGTTTGCTCACTCTTTAGCGACTATCTCTAACTTATTGACAAGTTACAAAGTGATGAGATTCGTGTGATTGGTTAATCATTTTGCAACTAGTGAATTGTTGTAACTTAAGTCGTTTCGATTAATCAAATTGTTATCTGATGTTGTGAGTTAATCCTTACGACTTGACTAATCTCAATTTGTTATATTGTAACTTGACTTGTCACGACTTGACACTTAGTGCGAATTGTGACTCATCCGGTATCTCTCTCTAAGTTTAACTTGCTGAATATATCTTCCAGTTTCTTTTTGTTGACTTTAGTAAAATCCCTAGAAAGTAACATTTCTCGGTTTAAGTCACATAAGTTGTAAAATCCCGTTTGAAGATATTGAGATGTCAACTGTTTCGGATGACATTCAAGCAGCTGGGTCAGACAGCTATGTTTGATTGGTCTGACTATGAGTCATGGGCACTCCTAAGAATTTGCGCATGTTTCTTCTCACTTTGATAGCTCAACCGCACAAAATGATCACGAAGCTAATTTGGTATTCCTTGCTTGAGGGTGAAGTTGGATTTCACGAAAGAGTCTACCTATTTTATCTTGAAATCGGGGATGGTTGGATGCAGGATTTCAATGATAACTTGCTCGCACATATGATGTAAGTTGAAGGCTTGGGTTATCTAGTTTCCAGAAGTCGGGGTGGATGGTTGAAGACCTGGTTAACTATCACTTAAAGGAGTTACGTTATTGTACTCAGTGTCACACGTAGATGACGTTGTGGATTATCGCAAGAGGTGATGATTGTCTCATACTTTGTCAAGATAGTATTGAGTACTTAGAGATTTGCATGGTGCACAAATTCTCTACACCATTCTTCCAACAACAATGCAAGCTTAGGTAACAAATTTGAGTAACTCTACTTCATTTTCAAGATTGGTATATCGGGTTCCTTCATCATGTGCTCACAATTGTTTGTGTTCGAGGTTGGTTAGTTGGACAAAGACTTTAAAAGTTGTGATGGGATCTGTAATTCTCACATGATATTCTTAACCCAAACTGATGCTTGTCATTACCAAATCAGTCATGCCACATTCAACCTGTTACTATCTCACGGTTTCTTCTTGGTTTTGTAAAATCCCGCGAAAGAACTTATTTCTCGGTTTAAACCATAGATTTGTAAAATCCCGTGATGATGGGCTATGAGCTCTTGACCATGATCGGGTTAAAACCATTATCAAAGTTCAGCCATAACATCACAAATGGATGGATTGAGGCATTGAATTGACAAAAATGTGACTACGGGGATAGTTCAGTATTATTTATTTGAGGCTGAAGTAAAATTTCATGGGTGCGTGTACTTAGTATCTGAAGATATCGGGGAGGCTGGATGAAGATTCTTCGAGATCCTTGTTCAAGCTTTCAATACAATGACAAGGACTTGGATATCTAGTTATTTCTTCTTTCTCTCTAGTGCAAAATAACTATCACTTTAAGGAGTCACGTTGTAGTGCTCAGTGTCACACGTAGTTGTGGATATTCAAGAGGTGATGTACATCTTATACTTGATGGTTGGTTGGTTGAAGAGTATAGATTACTTAGGAATTCGATGTTGCACGAAGTCTCTACACCGCTCTTTGTCTCGCATTAGTACAAGTTTAAGTCACAAATTCGGGTCATATTACTTAGGTCTCAAGTTCATCATATTGGGTTTCTCTCCATCAGTAGTCACGACATATATCCGACAGAATGATAATGGGGTTGGTAACGAGTTAGCAAGAGAGTAGATGAAAAGAGAGAGATGACGTTTGGACACTTCGGTTCAAGCCTCGTTCTTCAACATTATGGCGTCTGCTGACAACTCTTCAGGCCCCGCTCATCAATGAAAAGAAAGGTGTACGATTCAGTGCACTTTATCTTCAAAAGAAGAGGAATCTTCTTATTTATGGCCATTCTCATCAACATGTTCATGCTCTTTCCGTGCTTATTCTGTTTTCAAGTGGATCGGCGCATATTGGAGTATTCTATTATTCACTTATTCAACCAAAACTTGCATTCGACAGGCATATGCAATTTTTGAGGGGGGGAAAGGGTGAATAAACAACATGTCAGTCCTCAAGAACCGTCAAGTGGAGCTTCCTACCGTTGATGGTATTCATATTCACTAGTTCAATCATCAAAAATTGCAGTTGGCTGGCATATGCAATTTTTGAGGGGGGGAAAGGGTGAATATTAATCTACATGTTGGATGATGATTGAGTAATGGTCATACGACTCCTGAATACGTCAGTTCAGGAGTCGTGCAAACCATGGTTCTCCAACACTACATCTTCCTCTCTATCAAGGTGTTGAAGAACATGGTCATGGAATGCTAATCGACTTCGTCTCACGGGCTGATACAATCTATAACAAAGGGTTTCTAGGCAATGCTTCATGTATTCGTCTTTAGGCTACATGTACACATTGTGATGATGATTCCAATTAATAGTAACCATCATGGGGGAGAGAAATGTGTACACCAAGGACGCATAAAAGGTTCACGTGATCGGGCTTAATCGTGTATTCCGGTCTTGAAAAGCCGCAGAGATGATCAGTGGTTCAACTTGTCACCTTGGTATTAACGTTTCACTGTTACGTTATGGGTTGATTAATCGTAACCATCAGGGGAGAGAAAATGTGTACTTCAAGGACGCAGTCTATTCTTCATTCTCTGCTGGGTGTTATCATCTCATGTGTATAAGGGTTTAATGGGTTACATGTAAGGTTACTGGAAGGCATTTGGTGAGATGAAGATGGTTGGTATTCTGTTCCTCCATATTGGGCAATCTTGAAGAAGGTCGTGTCTACAGTCTTCTCTACATTCTCCGCTATGTGATTAGAAGACTAAAAGACGGCATGTATTTGGTTATCAAAAGACTTCTTCATATTATGGGTGTTCATCCAAAGTCTTCCTTCTATTGTGGGTGTTCATCAGAAAGGTTGTCAGGATTGGGGGAGAGCACTAATTAGGGGAGAGTGAAATGCCTGAATTAATCCCTGGTTAAATGTGCTCACGTTACTCTTCAGCATGTCAAATGATGGAAGCGGAGAATTTTCTGGAAGCTGAGGAGTAATAATTTTGGTTCGTATCCTTGTATATATTTTGCCTCACCTATCCTTTGTACATAGTTTAAAACAAAAAGAAGATTGAAAAATATAAAAACCTATAAAAACCATAAAAATTTTTGAAAAATCCTTAAAAAATTCCAAAAATATTCTTCTCTCGACATGTCTCTTGTGTAATCAATATTATGTACGTTTCTAGAAATGTCATTCAACAATGACACGGAATCATACATATGCTTGAGCAAGAGTTTTTCGGTTTCAAATAAATGTTTTTCTAAAACATGTCGATCCTCAATATTTTCTTAAAAAAAAAAAAAAAAAAAAAAAAAAAAAAAAAAAAAATGGTTTGCTATTACTTCAGATAGCAACCCGGTTTTCAAAACTAAGGAAAACACGTCGCCAAAAAGACGGTTGTTCCTAACAAGGGTGCCGTTCATCCGAGCGTGAATTACTTTATATTCATGCACCCTCGATCTAATGTACGTTTCAGTGCATTATTTCTTGAAAAAGAAGAGAAGTCTTCTTTGTATACAAATAGTTTTCATTCTATGATTCTTCTGAAAATTATTTATTGAGACACTTGGTGAATATTTGTTGTATGAAATTTGTTTGTCTTGGATTTGCATAAAATATTTTTGTCACTCAATCAACGACTAGAAATGGTCATTGATTGAGGGGGAGAGTGAATTAAAATTTTACACCATTAAATGAATTTCGTGGTTAACTCATACTTGGTTTTGTGGTTAATGGGGTTTAGTTGAAGAGGATCTTGCTAAAATTTATATCAAATGGCCAAATGTGTTAGTTGCTAGAAAGTTTAGGACATTATGTGCAACTTGCTTATAGTCTCCTAGCTTTATGTACCTAGAAGGTTCATTTGTGTTACTTTGGTATCCTCGTATAATCCCCTAAATACGTTAAGACTCAAAACCTAGAAGAAGTTTGAAAACCAATGGTGTTTGATGTCCTTGAATTCTCCTATGACATTTGTATGTTCTAAGTGAATGAGTTTCAAATGTTGCTTGTTTCGGCTTAAGTGTTGTTGATATTGTGCATATGTTCTCAGAATTTGCTTAGGTATAACGTTATCATGCTTGAATCATGTTCCTAAGATCCTGAGTTGAATATTGATATCTGTATGAATTGCCATGTGCATGATTGCTATCTGCTCATCATGCTAGATAGTAGTTTGACGTATTTCCTGACTATGATTCGATTAAATGAATTTGGTATTATTATGTGGCAAGCTGCTGAATGGTAGCTATTAAGGTATAGAGTATCTGTATGTATGTATATCTTTGTTGATATTCTTATGCAGAGTCCATAGCCAAAATGAATGTGCCAGTTCCAGCTCGAACCATGTGTTCAGACGTTCAAACTCTATTGATTGGCTCAGAATTCATCACAACAACAACATCGGCAACAACGACAAGGACAACACTTCACCTCCACCACCTTCAGTAAAACATAGCAATACTTATTCCGATCTCGCCATGTGGGGATCTACAATATTTGGACGTTTTGCTGGTGGTGCCCTAAATGTTGTCTTGTGCAAAATAAGCAGTGAATCCCCCTCTTAGTTTAAGGGGGAGCAAAGTATGTTACATTATCCGAAAACATTAAATTGGACACATTTTCTCCCGCATTTTCTAACTTATTTAAATCAATTGGGATCACAAATCTCAAATGGATTGAAATTTTTGATCAGGGGAGAGAATGTGATTTAAATATGAAATCTGATAAAATGTGATGTTTGGACGAAAATGTAAGCTCGCCCATATGTGCTAAACTCTTTCGTATATCGATGCACATATTAAGGGGGAGCGAATTGACTAAAAGGTTTTGGCAAGCATCTTGTGTGAGCAAGGCTCAGACTTCACCAATGAATTGACGAAACAAAAACAGTCATCAACCGAAAGGACTTGTCCTGGCCGGGTAATAATTTCAAGCTGGGTTAACCAGTGATGTAAGCGTGTCTCGAAGAGGACTTGTCTGAGTAGAGTGTACCGTTTCAAGAAACCTTTGTGGACTTGACCAGGCCGGGTAATAACTTCAAGCTAGTCTAACTAGTGATGTAAGCGTGTCTCGAATGCCTGTTCAGGTTTACCAAAGGTGGACCAATTCTAAAGTGCAACTCTTCCCGACATGTGCAAATTTATTTTCAAAACATCGGAGCACATGTTAAGGGGGAGCATTTGAAAATGGCAAAACTCTCAACGTGTTAACAAAATGTGTTTTTCACTCATAAACACGTTGAAAAAATTTTCAATGATTTGGTTTACGGCAACATAGGATAGTCATGAAGTTATAAGGTGGCTAAGGTTAGGAAAACCGTCCTATGATCCGCCAGAGCCGGAGGGATCTACCCATGGACAATACCATCTAGATAGTATTAGAAAGTCCGTAGGTATGATTATGAAAAAAGGGAGAAATGTGAGAATGGAGAAAGAAGGGGTTGAAGAATTAAAAAGAAATGAAATGAGAAAGGGTGAAAAGAAATAGCCCTCCATTTATTCAACCTTAGGGCAGAAACCGGGTTCAATTCATAATCTACTGATGGTTGCTAAGGCAACATCGGTATTGAAATCAAGACGTCATGGACCCAGTGACGCGCTGCACTTAACCTTCTAAGCTACTCAAGTTCTCTTAAAAGAGCTTGTTTCATTCTCACGGGGAACCGGTGTAACCTATCAACTTATCTCATAGAGATGGTTGATATTGAAGCAGGAGACCTCTCCCTAATCTCCGCATAGGAAAACCAAATGCACTTATTGAGTCTAGAGCCTCGAGATGCATAATAAGATCTCATAGGGACACGAATTATTTCTACAATGGTTGTTCAACATTAAGGACACCAGTTGTAATCTCATGAGTCCTACGCAGATCTTAGCAATCTGCCAGAACATTTATGAGGGATGTTACTCATGTAACTCCTAATGATTGAATGGAAATTCCTGCCAGGGTTAACATCAAGCAGCCCTGAAAGCAGGTCACTTAGGTAATTCCTCGTGGATTACGCTTAGTGGTCGTGGCGGTTTCAAATGATCAACAGTCGTGGAGTGATCTCCAGCGACTCACCTAATCGTTGATATACTACGGTACGATCTTAAAAAACCCTCTGTGGGTTTTCAATTAGGAACGGTCTTGGTAAGGATTAGAGAAAGTTTTCACACTATGCTGTTAACAATCTCGAAGTCCAAACCTGTAAGTACCGGACGTTTTATTGCTAACTGTCGTATGCAGGAACTTCTGGAGGTTGTAACTGTGGAATGCTGTGGCAGGTTGCGGGTTCAAACAGTCTACAGTCGTGGAGTGATCTCCAGCGACTCACCTAATCATTGATATGCTACGGTACGATCTTAAAAAGCCCTCTGTGGGTTTTCGATTAGGTGCGGTCTTGGAACTTCTGGCGGTTGTAGCTGTGGAATACTGTAGCTGGTAACTGATGTAGCTGGTCGCAGAAAAGATGCCAAACCTCTACCACATGTTCACACTACATCATCATTGCAATTCAACAAAGTCATGATCAACCTAAAAGACCTTTAACACGGCTTCTGCAAACTCTGATGCTAAAGATCATGACACCAAATAGTGTGAGCATGTCGGCTCTTAGATTATCACATCACAAGGAAACATACTGCTGAAAGATGACTGGGAAACAAATGTTGGGTGACAAAATCGAAGAATACTCAAAGATCATCCAAGACGATCAAACAGTCATCATAATAACTCTGCTGAATGCACAAAGTTTCTAGACATTGAAGAATCAAAGACTACGAGCTATTAAGACATGTTTTGGAGTCAAAATGCTAGAAGATCAAAGAGCTTAATTTCCAAGGTGACCTCGCTTAGGGGGAGATTGTTAGGAATACAAATATTCCTATAAAAGACTCGGTCACCTTAATATTGTAATAGCATTAAGTTAGCTCATAGTTAGTCTAGTTATTAGTTAGTTTAATATTTAGTTAGTTTTAGATTAAGTAACACCGTGGAAGAAGGACGGGTCTTTACCCACTGTATACCTGATCCACAGCCCGGGTGTGGGTGTTTTATTAGTTATCTTGTAGGGACTATATATATCCCTCTCCACATGTGGAGAGGGTGAGCCTTTCATTTAATCTAATTTTTCTTTCTTCTTTTATCTCAAGGTTCCAAACTCTCTCTTTCTCTAGTTCTTGAATCTAACTCAAACATGGATATCATCTACCATGAATTAAGGCCACCCGAATCTAGATGTTCATATTCTACATTGTTCTTGTCTTAATTCCATCATGCTAGGCTAGATCTATCTTGTGTTTGCTTGGATCTAATGAAACCTAGATGTTAATTATGTGTTGATTACTTGTTTATGGTTGTATTGGATGAATGATTTCAATGTTAGGCTTAAGAAAACTGGCAGATCTCCAAATGGTAACATGCTTGAACGTCTTAGGAAACATGAACTAACGTGCACTAGGTTTTATTGGTTGTATTTAATGCATGAGTAAATTCTAATGATCCCATGTTAGGAGCTTCTTAGCCGGCTCGACATAGGAGTGAAGTAGACACTCATAGGATTGGGGAATTAAGTGCGCCACCCCATGAATGGTATTAAGGAATACAACCCGTCATCCACGCAACTATAACAAGTAATTAACGTGTAAAAGATATCTAGGGAGTAGTGAAATCTAAGTAAACACAACTTCTCCACTTATTGCTCACAACCTTAGTTTAATTTAGTTTATTTTCATTTCTAGTATTTTATTTTGATTGTATCTTTAGTATTGGGTTAGTTGAATAACAACTAATTCCGCCCAAATCCTTCAAACCCCGAGATATTTACTTGCTTTCTAAAAAATATAAAAATACAAAAATAATCATCCCTCATCTCTAGAACTAGTATTTAGGTTTTCTAATCCTAGCGACACTATTCCTAGCTGAACGATCAATCCCCCGGTACTTGTCACTATACTATACTACAACGATCAGGTACACTGCCTGGTGGGGGTTGTAAGCTTCTCAAGATCCCTTGAGATGTAAAGCCTGGTGCGATTCCCACGTATCAAGTTTTTGGCGCCGCAGCCCGGGGAATAGTTATTGTCTAGGTTAGAATCTCTTTTTATTAGGTCTACTTGCTAGATTCCTTTCTAGTAAAATTTTATTTTTATTTTTTAGGATTTCTTTAGTCTATCTTTTTTTTGTGTGTGTTTGTTCGTAATTTCCATTGACTCTTCCGTTCACCATTATGGATTACGCGATCCACCATACCACCAACCACAAATGCCATTCTACCCTATTGACATCTCGAATTTCAAACAATATCGAGATGAACCCATATATGATGCATGGACTCGTTTTAGAAATTTACTCCGAAAATTCCCTCATCATAGTTTCACTTTAGCATCCCTAACCCGAACCTTTTACTATCGTGTTGG
Organism: Artemisia argyi; assembly: GCA_030686995.1. NCBI lineage: Eukaryota > Viridiplantae > Streptophyta > Magnoliopsida > Asterales > Asteraceae > Artemisia > Artemisia argyi. The sequence goes on along the minus strand of CM060676.1, from coordinate 41,442,837 downwards.
CCAATATGACCAAATGCGCATTGAGGATTTTGCCAATGAGGACTTTAGGGAATTAAGTGCTGAAGAAGCATGGGATGCCATAGAAGATTGTGCCCAATATTATTATAGGGTAGACAACCCAACAAACGTTAATACAAGTCAATTGAATATAAATTTCCAGGATCATGAAACAAGTTTGTTTGGGGATGAATATATTAGTGTTGAGATACCTAAGTGGTTGTCATGTAATGGCATAGTACAAAACAAACACATAGGTAATCTAGATAAAATGGAGGATGAGGTAAGTAACGTAAGCCCATCAAGTACCCCACAAGTCCTACCATCATTTGAGGCATACACACCGCCCGTGACTTACCCGGAAAAAGTAGAGGAGACTATAGGAACCCCAATTGAGGTAGAACCCTTGGACCAAGCACCACTAGAGGATATAGGTTTGAATACTTGTAATGATAACCTTACTCTTAGTCCTAAGGAAGTTCCTAGTTTTGATGAACCGAAGCCTCAACCAAAACCGTCACCTAATCTTCCATCCTTGGATGAAAATTTAGGAATTGAAATAGGTTCCAATCCACCCATCAAACCATATAGTCCGGGTAGTCTTAGAACAAAGGTAGTAGACTCTAAGCCTTGCTGAGAGGAAGCTGACATAGGAGTGGAACATGACCTTACGTACTTACATCACCCATTCATGATTGATCATAAGAAACATTATGGGTTTAAACCAGGTTTATGAGGTCAAGATGGATCCCCAACTAGGAGTCTCTTGAAGTTGATTGAAAATGATCCCTTTCTAGGAGAAAATCTTAATCCACCCATTGACCCGATTGAATTAGGTAAGATTATGATGATAAGAGCACACTCCTTTGAGCATATAATTCATCTACCACTCTTTCCTCACGTGGCATACTTCCACCGAGAAGGTGTGTATCGCTACTATCACCCGCACTTAATCCTAAGTGTAGGGAAAACCTCTCTTATTTCCGTTAAATAAGGGTAGAGTCAGGCTCGTGACTCGAACAAAAACAAGTGCTTCTTGGGAGGCAACCCATGCTTTGTGTGATTTTATTTTGTTTGTTATTTGCTTCCGTATGCATGCCTTATTTTTATTGTTGGTAGATCATGTTTCTCAATTAAATAGTGGAAATACTTTATTTTGTTGTTTTGGCCTAGTCTTAACTCCACCTAAAAGTATTTTTGCAAAAGATAAGTGTAAGGGGAAACCCCAAATATGTTCTCAAGAAACAAACCGATCATGATTCTCCACAATATTAAATGAACATGTATATTCGTATTTGTTAGAGTCAAATGCTTGTATTGAGTCATAATGAAGTTTTGCAGGATATTCCAGGAAGTAGGACCAAGTTTTTCCAGAAATTTTCCGGAAACTTAACATAAGAATTTCTGCAGGTCACTTCTGACGGCGTCACGAGTTAACTCTTGATGGCGTCACGTGTAAAAATCTTGAAATTTTACCGGTTTTGTTTTTCTAACGGAGTCTTACAGTTTTTGTGAATTATTAAGTTTTATAATCTCCAGGAAATCTGCAAACTTCATTCCACAAGCATTATATCTTATTTTGTTTTCTAGGATTTAGTAACTTATATAGGTTGCCGCCGATTTTATGCGAGGTTGTCTTGTCTATTTTCTCAGATTTACAGGTTATGTATGACAAGAAGATGATTTATATTCTGGAAGGGAAGCTTTGATTGTTCATTTTCTTGGAGGAAGATTTAACCTGGCCACCTTATTATCCATACCGAGCGAATCAGGGGAGTATTTGATGTCATTCTTTTTACTTTTTCACTTTTACATTCTTTACTTGAACATTGGGGACAATGTTCATCTTAAGTGTGAGGGGAGGGTAAAATGATGATACCTTACATGTACACTTTCGCTTGAGTTTGTTTTGTTTAATGGTAGATGTGTAATAAAACCATGAGAAATACTTGTTAATGCAATTTTAGCGCCAAATTTAAAATTTTTTACAACATTTAGGAGTGAAACTTTAGCCTCAGCAAGCGTCTCATGGATAGGAGAATGTATGACTAGCACATAACCGTATCATTCAGAAAAATTTTCCACCCAAATACGTGAGGTTCGCCTTTAGATTTGATAGGAAAAGCATTTACTATTAGTGCTTATGAGTGTACCGGTAGCATTTAGATTCTAGAACTTGCGTTAGTGATGCATCCCGAGACCGCTAGTGAGACTACATTCGTGTGGTAGGATTTACTACATGATAAGAGGCATTAGGATCACCCTTGTGTTCAACCCGTATTATAATTACTTGACCATTTAAGTCATATTACTTGGCTAGTTAAGTCAACTAATTTTTCCCACACCTTAGCGTTGTACTCGTTTTTAGTACACGAAACCCCTAGTACACCCCTCCGAGCCTATCTTTTCGTTTCTAACTTTAAGCATCTTACTTAAAGGAAGAATTTGTTACACCCCACTTAAATGTACACCCAAATCGCCTTAGCCTTCCGTGTATGCGCTCATTTTTAGTGCATTATTGTTATTTGTTAAACCCTAAGTTAACTATCAAATTGATTACATGGTTGCTAAGTCGAGTCATATCCTTGTACATATTGTTTTGGGACGATTGGGACTCATGGTAAGTACTTATTTTATGGAGTAATGGGGAAGAACATAATATTATTACCCCCATATGTGCGTTAATCTTAAAAGTGCTCCAAGTGTTTTGATTTTCTTAATTCGAGTCATTAGTTTAGTTTATTGTAAAGTATGTAAAAATTCAAGTGTAAGGCAAATGTTCATTCCCTATGATATATTATTTTGGATGGTAGGGTAAGAGTGGTTGTCAAAAAAAAAAAAAAAAAAAAAAAAAAAAAAAAAATCGAAAAAATCAAGAAAAAGAAAAAAAAAAATAGAAAAAAAGGAAAAGAGAAAAAAAAAACATACGAACTACCATCCCTTTTTATTCTATGTTCATTTTATGTTTTTGTTATTTTTGATTTATTAGCTTAAGTCGAGTCTAGTCTTGGCTTAGCAACGCCATATTGTACATGTAATTAACCAAGATTGTTAACTCGCCACCAGTAAAAACTTCCTTTATCCAACAAAACCGTGTATCTCATATCCCTACACCTAACGTTACAACCCTTTAAAAGACCTCTTTGATAGTTTATCCTAGGTGCTTACGCCATGTGGTGGAGTTTTGATCCTTTCCCAAGCCTATGGTAATCTATTTTGCTATGACAGGTAGTGAGATATATCTTCCGTTTCCATATTGTAATTTATACTTTATTACACCCGAGAGATGTGAGTATCTAAACACTATTTGTGATGTGCTAGTGTATGACCTCGTGCTTGTCTATTGGTCTTTAGTGAAACGATTATTTGTTGTAATTACTTTTATATTAGTGTTAAATGACCTCTAACTTGTATTTTGATTAGAATAAAAGCGCATTTGCTTGAGGACAAGCAAATCTCAAGTGTAAGGGTATATGATGAGGCGAAAAATGAACCACTTTTAGGGGGTCATTTAAGCCCGGAATTGAATTTATTTGATCAAATATTGCCCTAAATCGTTCCTTTTGTGATTTTAGGTACTTTGGGAGAGAAATCTGGAAAAGGAAGCAATTCGGACATTTTTGGAGCATAAAAGTGAAGAAAACGCCAATGTCTTAATTTTCCTTTCTGGGAACAGTAGGTGACGGCGTCAAGAAGGAAATTCTGACGGCGTCAAGAGTAATTTCCATGACGACCTAGTACAGAATTGAAGGCGTCACGAGGTAGAGCGTCAAGAGTAAAATACGTGACAGCCTGGAAAATGCTATATCGCAACGGCGTCAAAAGTAGATCAAGCCAGTCCGAGAAGTATTTTGGCGGCGGGATGACGGCGTCACCAATTTGGTCTTGACGCCGTCAGCCTCAATTTCCTATATATAGTTTTCTAATTTTCATTCATAAAAAAGAGAAGTTTTGGAGAAACCCTAAGGCCGAACTTAGTACGAATTTTACAGGTTTTTCAAGGGTTCTCAGCCCTTGAACCCTTTCATGTGTAATTGAGATAAGTGTTCTTTTAATTCAATCAATATGTCTATGTGTTGGTTGTCTATATCTTGTTCTTGTCTTAATTCCATCATGCTAGGCTAGATCTATCTTGTGTTTGCTTGGATCTAATGAAACCTAGATGTTAATTATGTGTTGATTACTTGTTTATGGTTGTATTGGATGAATGATTTCGATGTTAGGCTTAAGAAAACTGGCAGATCTCCAAATGGTAGCATGCTTAAACGTCTTAGGAAACATGAACTGACGTGCACTAGGTTTTATTGGTTGTATTTAATGCATGAGTAAATTCTAATGATCCCATGTTAGGAGCTTCTTAGCCGGCTTGACATAGGAGTGGATTAGGCACTCATAGGATTGGGGAATTAAGTGCGCCACCCCATGAATGGTATTAAGGAATACAATCCGTCATCCACGCAACTATAACAAGTAATTAATGTTTAAAAGATATATAGGGAGTAGTGAAATCTAAGTAAACACAACTTCTCCACTTATTGCTCACAACCTTAGTTTAATTTAGTTTATTTTCATTTCTAGTATTTTATTTTGATTGTATCTTTAGTATTGGGTTAGTTGAATGGCAACTAATTCCGCCCAAATCCTTCAAACCCCGAGATATTTACTTGCTTTCTAAAAAATATAAAAATACAAAAATAACCATCCCTCATCTCTAGAACTAGTATTTAGGTTTTCTAATCCTAGCGACACTATTCCTAGCTGAACGATCAATCCCCCGGTACTTGTCACTATACTATACTACAACGATCAGGTACACTGCCTGGTGGGGGTTGTAAGCTTCTCAAGATCCCTTGAGAGGTAAAGCCTGGTGCGATTCCCACGTATCAAGTTTTTGGCGCCGCAGCCCGGGGAATAGTTATTGTCTAGGTTAGAATATCTTTTTATTAGGTCTACTTGCTAGATTCCTTTCTAGTAAAATTTTATTTTTATTTTTTAGGATTTCTGTAGTCTATCTTTTTCTTTGTGTGTTTGTTCGTAATTTCCATTGACTCTTCCGTTCACCATTATGGAGTACGCGATCCACCATACCACCAACCACAAAGGCCATTCTACCCTATTGACATCTCGAATTTCAAACAATATCGAGATGAACCCATATATGATGCATGGACTCGTTGTAGAAATTTACTCCGAAAATTCCCTCATCATAGTTTCATTTTAGCATCCCTAACCCGAACCTTTTACTATCGTGTTGGCCAATATGACCAAATGCGCATTGAGGATTTTGCCAATGGGGACTTTAGGGAATTAAGTGCTGAAGAAGCATGGGATGCCATAGAAGATTGTGCCCAATATCATTATAGGGTAGACAACCCAACAAACGTTAGTACAAGTCAATTGAATATAAATTTCCAGGATCATGAAACAAGTTTGTTTGGGGATGAATATATTAGTGTTGAGATACCTAAGTGGTTGTCATGTAATGCTATAGTACAAAACAAACACATAGGTAATCTAGATAAAATGGAGGATGAGGTAAGTAATGTAAGCCCATCAAGTACCCCACAAGTCCTACCATCATTTGAGGCATACACACCGCCCGTGACTTACCCGGAAAAAATAGAGGAGACTATAGGAACCCCAATTGAGGTAGAACCCTTGGACCAAGCACCACTAGAGGATATAGGTTTGAATACTTGTAATGATAACCTTACACTTAGTCCTAAGGAAGTTCCTAGTTTTGATGAACCGGAGCCTCAACCAAAACCGTCACCTAATCTTCCATCCTTGGATGAAAACTTAGGAATTGAAATAGGTTCCAATCCACCCATCAAACCATATCGTCCGGGTAGTCTTAGAACAAAGGTAGTAGACTCTAAGCCTTGCTGAGAGGAAGCTGACATAGGAGTGGAACATGACCTTACGTACTTACATCACCCATTCATGATTGATCATAAGAAACATTATGGGTTTAAACCAGGTTTATTAGGTCAAGATGGATCCCCAACTAGGAGTCTCTTGAAGTTGATTGAAAATGATCCCTTTCTAGGAGAAAATCTTAATCCACCCATTGACCCGATTGAATTAGGTAAGGTTATGATGATAGGAGCACACTCCTTTGAGCATATAATTCATCCACCACTCTTTCCTCACGTGGCATACTTCCACCGAGAAGGTGTGTATCGCTACTATCACCCGCACTTAATCCTAAGTGTAGGGAAAACCTCTCTTATTTCTGTTAAATAAGGGTAGAGTCAGGCTCGTGACTCGAACAAAAACAAGCGCTTCTTGGGAGGCAACCCGTGCTTTGTGTGATTTTATTTTGTTTGTTATTTGCTTCCGTATGCATGCCTTATTTTTATTGTTGGTAGATCATGTTTCTCAATTAAATAGTGGAAATACTTTATTTTGTTGTTTTGGCCTAGTCTTAACTCCACCTAAAAGTATTTTGCAAAAGATAAGTGTAAGGGGAAACCCCAAATATGTTCTCAAGAAACAAACCGATCATGATTCTCCACAATATTAAATGAACATGTATATTCGTATTTGTTAGAGTCAAATGCTTGTATTGAGTCATAATGAAGTTTTGCAGGATTTTCCAGGAAGTAGGACCAAATTTTTCCAGAAATTTTCCGGAAACTTAAAATAAGAATTTCTGCAGGTCACTTCTGACAGCGTCACGAGTTAACTCTTGACGGCGTCACGTGTAAAAATCTGGAAATTTTACCGGTTTTGTTTTTTTAACGGAGTCTTACAGTTTTTGTGAATTATTAAGTTTTATAATCTCCAGGAAATCTGCAAACTTCATTCCACAAGCATTATATCTTATTTTGTTTTCTAGGATTTAGTAACTTATATAGGTTGCCGCCGATTTTATGCGAGGTTGTCTTGTCTATTTTCTCAGATTTACAGGTTATGTATGACAAGAAGATGATTTATATTCTGGAAGGGAAGCTTTGATTGTTCATTTTCTTGGAGGAAGATTTAACCTGGCCACCTTATTATCCATACCGAGCGAATCAGGGGAGTATTTGATGTCATTCTTTTTACTTTTTCACTTTTACATTCTTTACTTGAACATTGGGGACAATGTTCATCTTAAGTGTAAGGGGAGGGTAAAATGATGATACCTTACATGTACACTTTCGCTTGAGTTTGTTTTGTTTAATGGTAGATGTGTAATAAAACTATGAGAAATACTTGCTAGTGCAATTTCAGCGCCAAATTTAAAATTTTTTACAACATTTAGGAGTGAAACTTTAGCCTTAGCAAGCGTCTCATAGATAGGAGATTGTATGACTAGCACATAACCGTATCATTCAGAAAAATTTTTCACCCAAATACGTGAGGTTCGCCTTTAGATTTGATAGGAAAAGCATTTACTATTAGTGCTTATGAGTGTACCGGTAGCATTTAGATTCTAGAACTTGCGTTAGTGATGCATCCCGAGACCGCTAGTGAGACTACATTCGTGTGGTAGGATTTACTACATGATAAGAGGCATTAGGATCACCCTTGTGTTAAACCCGTATCATAATTACTTGACCATTTAAGTCATATTACTTGGCTAGTTAAGTCAACTAATTTTTCCCACACCTTAGCGTTGTACTCATTTTTAGTACACGAAACCCCTAGTACACCCCTCCGAGCCAATCTTTTCGTTTCTAACTTTAAGCATCTTACTTAAAGGAAGAATTTGTTACACCCCACTTAAATGTACACCCAAATCGCCTTAGCCTTCCGTGTATACGCTCAATTTTAGTGCATTATTGTTATTTGTTAAACCCTAAGTTAACTATCTAATTGATTACATGGTTGCTAAGTCGAGTCATATCCTTGTACATATTATTTTGGGACGATTGGGACTCATGGTAAGTACTTATTTTATGGAGTAATGGGGAAGAACATAATATTATTACCCCCATATGTGCGTTAATCTTAAAAGTGCTCCAAGTGTTTTGATTTTCTTAGTTCGAGTCATTAGTTTAGTTTATTGTAAAGTATGTAAAAATTCAAGTGTAAGGGAAATGTTCATTCCCTATGATGTATTATTTTGGATGGTAGGGTAAGAGTGGTTGTCAAAAAAAAAAAAAAAAAAAAAAAAAAAAAAATAGAAAAAAAGGAAAAGAGAAAAAAAAAAAAAACATACAGACTACCAACCCTTTTTATTCTATGTTCATTTTATGTTTTTGTTATTTTTGATTTATTAGCTTAAGTCGAGTCTAGTCTTGGCTTAGCAATGCCATATTGTACATGTAATTAACCAAGATTGTTAACTCGCCACCAGTAAAAACTTCCTTTATCCAACAAAACCGTGTATTTCATATCCCTACACCTAACATTACAATCATTTAAAAGACCTCTTTGATAGTTTATCCTAGGTGCTTACGCCATGTGGTGGAGGTTTGATCCTATCCCAAGCCTATGGTAATCTATTTTGCTATGACAGGTAGTGAGAGATATCATCCGTTTCCATATTGTAATTTATACTTTATTACATCCGAGAGATGTGAGTATCTAAACACTATTTGTGAGGTGCTAGTGTATGACCTCCGTGCTTGTCTATTGGTCTTTAGTGGAACGATTATTTGTTGTAATTACTTTTATATTAGTGTTAAATGACCCCTAACTTGTATTTTGATTAGAATAAAAGCGCATTTGCTTGAGGACAAGCAAATCTCAAGTGTAAGGGTATATGATTAAGCGAAAAATGAACCACTTTTAGGGGGTTATTTAAGCCCGGAATTGAATTTATTTGATCAAATATTGCCCTAAATCGTTCCTTTTGTGATTTTAGGTACTTTGGGAGAGAAATCTGGAAAAGGAAGCAATTCGGACGTTTTTGGAGCATAAAAGTGAAGAAAACGCCAAAGTCTTAATTTTTCTTGCTGGGAACAGTAGGTGACGGCGTCAAGAAGGAAATTCTGACGGCGTCAAGAGTAATTTACATGATGACCCAGTACAGAATTGAAGGCGTCACGAGGCAGAGCGTCAAGAGTAAAATACGTGACAGCCTGGAAAATGCTATAACGTGACGGCGTCAAAAGTAGATCAAGGCAGTCCGGGAAGTATTTTGGCGGCGAGATGATGGCGTCACCAATTTGGTCTTGACGCCGTCAGCCTCAATTTCCTATATATAATTTTCTAATTTTCATTCATAAAAAAGAGAAGTTTTGGAGAAACCCTAAGGCCGAACTTAGTACGAATTTTACAGGTTTTTCAAGGGTTCTCAGCCCTTGAACCCTTTCATGTGTAATTGAGATAAGTGTTCTTTTAATTCAATCAATATGTCTATGTGTTGGTTGTCTATATCTTGTTCTTGTCTTAATTCCATCATGCTAGGCTAGATCTATCTTGTGTTTGCTTGGATCTAATGAAACCTAAATGTTAATTATGTGTTGATTACTTGTTTATGGTTGTATTGGATGAATGATTTCGATGTTAGGCTTAAGAAAACTGGCAGATCTCCAAATGGTAACATGCTTGAACGTCTAAGGAAACATGAACTGACGTGCACTAGGTTTTATTGGTTGTATTTAATGCATGAGTAAATTCTAATGATCCCATGTTAGGAGCTTCTTAGCCGGCTCGACATAGGAGTGAAGTAGGCACTCATAGATTGGGGAATTAAGTGCGCCACCCCATGAATGGTATTAAGGAATACAATCCGTCATCCACGCAACTATAACAAGTAATTAACGTGTAAAAGATATCTAGGGAGTAGTGAAATCTAAGTAAACACAACTTCTCCACTTATTGCTCACAACCTTAGTTTAATTTAGTTTATTTTCATTTCTAGTATTTTATTTTGATTGTATCTTTAGTATTGGGTTAGTTGAATAGCAACTAATTTCGCCAAAATCTTTCAAACCCCGAGATATTTACTTGCTTTCTAAAAAATATAAATATACAAAAATAATCATCCCTCATCTCTAGAACTAGTATTTAGGTTTTCTAATCCTAGCGACACTATTCCTAGCTGAACGATCAATCCCCCGGTACTTGTCACTATACTATACTACAACGATCAGGTACACTGCCTGGTGGGGGTTGTAAGCTTCTCAAGATGAAAATCACCACATATTGCCATTTGCTTGTGAAGATAAGGTAATTGTGGTAAACATGCTGGTAGTTTTTTGTGCTCAAATTTGAAAACAGCTGCTCCACCTTCGCTAGCACCTGCAATTAACTTTGGAGTGTCGATTTCGCAAAAAAATTTACTCAGCAACAACTGCCCAAATAACTGCATAAATCATAGTAAAATTCATTTAGTTAAAATTAAGATCAACATGAATAGTTCTTAGTTATAGAGGAGTGAAAATCTGGTGAGAAATCATACATTTTTTCACTTGTCCCTTAAAGCGAAAAACCAATTGCCTTGCTGGTGTTCGCATAGCCAAAACTATATTGTCTAAGAGTGTGTCCAGATTCACACGAACAACTTGTTTCCCTGGCTTCATGACAATTTTAAAGAACCATTATAATATCCAAAATGGGACAACTTTACAAAAGTAAATTTAAATGAATGACACTCTACCCCCCAAATTCTCAAATTCAGCCTCACTTCTAGACGCATCCTCAATAGTAATAGGACTCCTAGTAGCAATAATGTATTTAAAAAAATAAATAAATGAGTGAATGCTTAATTTTTGTCATATATACGATAGAAATATAACATTTTCCTTTAGAATTACCATCAACTCTAAATGATGAGATAGACACAATAATGAAAATCAAATACTACTAAAGGAGCTTGCATTCACCTACTGAGATGCACCAGTAAGTGGCCTATCCGAAAACTGAACGGTTCCTTCAATATAAACTATCGACTCTTTACTAATGCCGGTAGCATACTTAACCATTTGAGCAGTTACACAATCGTTATCGTCAACTCTCAACACATACTGCACCGTATAACCCCCTTCTCCCCTTTCTCTCACCGTCAAAAATGCCATTTTTTTTACCAAATTAAATACTCCGATGCACTCGTCCTCTAACTAACACTGATTGATTTATGCGATCTTCTGTTACAGAGCTAACCTTGGTCCATTCACGACCAGTACCTGTCATTGATTGAAGCTCTTTGATAGGAATGTCACAATAGAACTGGTAAGTTGACACTCAAAAAAAATCTTCAAACGTCGTTATAAGTTAATAGCAAATTCCTTGAAATAGCAGAAAGTTTACAAATATAACTAAGATAATGGTTGCTGTGTTAATCATGTGAGTTAACATTGCCTTGGACGTAGCTTGGTTGACAGGACTTTTACTAATCATCAAAAAGTAGGTTATGTACAATTTACCAAAAAATAAAAAGTAATATACAATTTACCAAAGTGGAATATACAATCAGAAATAAGTAATATTTACCTGTTAAGAGCAATATTATAGAACACTAATTGCATTCAGCAATGGTTCCTTGTGAACTGCATATGTGGAAGTTAGAGAAATTTAAGAAAAAAAAGACAACCAACAGCAGTAATGCTACAAAGAAACACAGTTTACTTGAGCTCATTAGACATGTAGCACTTAAATCTTGTGTTAATTGAGAGCTAGGAATAAATAACATGCCAAATTCTTGTTCATGTTGAGCCTTTCTTTTTATTGTCCAATATTTGTATAATAGAGACCACCTACTTCACCGCAATATACCCCACCAAACCCTTCATATCCAACTGTCCGATATTCACTGTGATTTTCAGAACCCTATTGCAATATGAAATGAGAGTATAATAACTAAATAGCATAAAATAAAATATACCCAATATTCAAAATACAATATGAATAACGTTATTACTCGTTTCACTGCTGCAATTCTTGCTCATGTTGAGCTGAGATTGTAATCGTCTGAGCCTCTTAGTCTTTAGTGCAGCCACTGGTGGGGTTGGTTATAGGCAAGTGAGTTTATTTGATCTTATCATTCGTTTTTCATCCTTGCTGAATTGATGTTTCTGTTAGTCTGGTTAGAATGCACTTGGCAATGATGATGAATATATATTACCCTTCTGTTTTCATTCGCTCCATGCCTCCGCTTATTATGAAACTTTGAGATCACTTCCTTTGTTTACGAATTCTCCATCCTTCTTCCATGGGTATCATAATATTTACACATGTTACCAATACGAAGTACAAACTAACTGTTAAACAATTAATCATCTAGAATAATCAACAAAGCATGGTAACTCATAGTAAAGACTAAATGATCATAATAGTATTAACATTCGAATGAATCACTAACATTAAACAATCAACAAACCATCAAAATAATAAAATGTCGATTTAATAAATAATGATCCATTATAGGAAATCACTGAGAAACTAACCTGGTATTTTGATTAATCCCTACATATATAGAAGATGAAGCAAAAAAGTCGGATCTTTGTGTGATGTGAATGGTGACAATAATTATGGAGACTGGATAGATTTAGGGTTTTGTGGAGACCATGCAGAGATTTGAATGTGAGATGGGAGGTCGATGTTTTATGAGTTTAGGTTTTCTAATAAACAAAACGTATTAAAAACATTGGTTGGATAGGTTTATAGATATGGATTTGCAAGACATAATCAAAAAAAATGTTGGTCTAGTGGTTGTCATGCTTGTTAATGAAACCAACACCTAGGTTCGATCCTTGCATTTGGAAATATTTAAAAAAAAAATACGAATTTTTTAGTAAAATTAATTATTCTGAATTTAACTAACAAATAGTTGCTTACGTGGAATTTAACTAATAAATAGTTGTTTAATGTGATGACATGGCTGCTAAGGTGGCAACAAAAGTTGCTGACATGGCCTGAATGTGATGACATGGCTGATAATGAATTACTGGGCATTAACTGGGCAATGAAGTGACATATTCTTCAAATGCCTCCTGTTATATATATATATATATATATATATATATATATATATATATATATATATATATATATATATATATATATATATATATATATATATTGTGCATGTGAATCTTTGTATTTTTATCAACCATTGACCTAATGATTACTTTGCTATGTCAGGAAACAACATATTGAAGATGAACACATTGCCATTAAAAAACATGAAGCATGAGCAGTTTCTAGTAAAGGTATGTGATTACATTAGATCTATTTTCGTTATATTTAATGATGTGTGACGATTGATGAAACCACGTTTATATATCAGAGTTGCAATAATTATATGTTATTAATTTGTCACATCTAATCGCTGCAATTTTGTGACCAAATAGGCAAGTACAGATGTGTATAGAAGTTAAAGGAGATGGCTATGCAAAACTACCTTTATGCACGCCTGATGAGTTGTGGTATTACAAATGGGAAGTGTTGGATCAAAAAATGTGAAAGAGGAAGAAGAAAGAAACGTTAGAAGGAAACAGCATGCAGAAGCCGTCATAGAGCATTGGAAAAAAGGTTGCTGCAATTAGAAGATTAGAAGAGCATGAGTATAGTGAAGTTGAATACGTGAGTGAAGATGACAGTATTGAAACATTCTCATATGATAGTTTGCACGTGGCATATTCTCGCGAGTCTTTGCCTAAATTACCTTTTTAGAGTGTTTATTTTTTTGTAGTTAAGATACTTATATAGCAACAATGTATGTTTTTTGTTGTTAATAGTATTCACTTTCATATGTTATATGACTGTTGGTAATTTGTTCAACATTCTTTAATGTTTAATATGACACACGAACTTCAAAAACATATACTATACATCCATATTAGTGTATGTTAGTTTTAAACTTGGTGTAGAAGTTTTATGAAAAAACTGCACAATCAATTTATATAAGTTCCAAGTGAATAGGATTTTTCATGCAAAATATGTAGTTAATCAAAGACCGAAATTATTCAACTTATATTTTTCGGTAGTTGTTTTAGAAGGCCGTGTAAATGCCATGTGTTGAAACCTTCGCATTGTACTGTTGTGAAGGTGCCGTGCCAAATGAGCCAGTTCTACAGTTATGACTGCTTTTATTGATAATGATATGGGTTGAAACTTGGGGGAAGGCATGCGACCCAATTTATTCAACTCCCGATTTTTAATCTATTTCTATTTTTAGTTTTTGCCAGTGGATACACTTATGTTGGTTGGAAGTAAGCTGAGTACCAATTTGGATTTCAAAGAGTGGACTGATATTGTTAGATGCCGCCAGTTCATAGCCGAAGATATCTCCGCTAAACACTGTTCTTTAAATTAAAAGTTTAATCTTCATACACATGCAATACTTCTGCATACAAACGCTCCACCGCAACACCCAAGTTGAAATCCTTGTTTATACTATGAAAGAGTTTTTAATGTTTTTTTATATAAATATATAAATAATAAATATATTTATGTGAATTCGGTTTTCATTATGTCAAAACAATAACTGAACCAAAAATTGAATATTTAATTTGGTTCGGTTCGATTTTGGCAAATTCCGTTTAGTTACAAATTCGATTCAGTTTTACAGTTCAATTTGATTTTGGTTTTTTGGGTGAAACCCGAATTCTACGCAGTACGCACTCTTATATTGCCAGTTCATAAGCCAAGCAGAAGACATCTTTGGTAAGCTCTGTTCTTTCCATTAAAAATGTACTCTTCATACACATGCAGTACTACTGCATACAAACGCTCCGCTGTAATGCGCAGGTTGAAATCCTCGTTTATACTATGAAAGAGTTTTTAATGCTTTTTTATATAAATATGTAAATAATAAATATATTTATGTTAATTCGGTTTTCATTGTGTCAAAATCATAACCCAACCGAAAATTGAATATTTAATTTGGTTTGGTTCGATTTTAGCAAATTCCGTTTAGTTACAAATTCGATTCAGTTTTTCGGTTCAATTCGATTTTGGTTTTATGGGTGAAACCCGAATTCTACGCGGTACGCACTATTAGGGTCCGTTTGGTTTGTAGATGGGTTTAGATTAGGATTTGAATTTTATTGTAAAGTTGTAGATTAGGATTTAGATTTGATTTAGGAGAGAGAAAATAATATTTAATAGTATTAATTATTTTGTATAATATTTTTGTAATAAAAAATATTATTATTAAAAATAAATATAGAGATAAATAAGAGTAAAGTTGTAAGTGGGGCACAAAAAACATAAATATTTATCACACCCCACCATTCCCCCTACTTTTGAAAAGTGTGGGACTATTGGGGTTGAGTCCCAATTTTAAACCCCATAAACACAACCAAACACATGATTTGCATTAATTAAATCCAAAACCCAAGCAAATCCCACGTACCAAACGAGCCCTTATATTGCCATGGTCTTGAGCCCAATAAAACATCCACTGAAATAACTTTAGTTTAGCCGTAGCCCATATTCTTCCACTTCTTTTTTTTTTTTTTTTTTTTTTTGAACAATAGCCGAAGCTAGAAACATCAAGAAATATCACTCCTCGCAAAAGAGGTAATTTCGACTGGAAAGTTTGTATCCCACATGATGTTAACGGGAGAAGTAAACGCCATCTTTGCAACATGATGTGCCACACGGTTACACTTGCGTGACGTCCATAAAAGCTGGAACTTCATATGAGATATCCAGGAACGAATGTCCATAACAATAGCTGAAAGCGCCCAAGGAGGGACATTCTCTGTTGTAGCAAGAGATATTGCTGCTTGAGAATCTGATTCAATTACGGCATTAAACCATCCTTTGTCTGCAGCAACAACACATGCTGAACGAATGGCATGAAGCTCAGCAGCAAGAACAGAATCACACCGCCATTTCTTTCCAAAACAAAAAAGCAATGATCCTTCTGAGTTACGGGCAACAATACCTGAAGCAGCATTCGGAGCATTAAAAGAGGCGTCACAATTAAGCTTCACTAAATTTGAAGTGGGGGGGATCCACTTAGGTGAACTTTCTTGCGAAACACCACTAATCTCGGATAAATCTGTGGTAGGATCAAAGGAATGCGTTCTCTCGAAATCACGATCATTAACTTGGGCTTCCGTGATAACTTGAGGAGGATTTAGAACCGATTGCTCAAAAATAAAACGGTTACGAGCCTTCCATATAGACCACGCCACAGAGGCAAATGTGGACAGGAATTTAGTACGAGCAGATCCTGATTCAATATGGAATAATAAAGAGTTAATACGATCGGGCAAATTACCTAAAATTCCATCAAGACGAAGGCCCAAAGAAGAACCAAACCAAATGGGTTTAGTCCAGTCACATTCACACAACAAGTGTTCAATGGTCTCTGGAGATGTTTGACATATGGGGCAAAACGGAGAGGTAACACAGTTACGGCGAAACAACCCATCGCGCGTAGCAAGGGCATTAGAGCATGCTCTCCACAAAAAGAGTTTTATTTTTGGAATAACATTTAGACGCCAAATTAGCTTCCAAAATTCACCTGTAGGATTAGAGGATGAAGAAGCATAATTCATCTCCTTATCTTTCATAAGAAGGGCTAGTCGATATCCCGAGCGAACCGTGTAATTACCCTTATTGTCATAATGCCAAACAAGCTTGTCTTCTGCGCCCCTGTTAGAAATGGGAATTTGTGAAACAAAGTCAGCCTCTCTAGGAAAAAGATGGTACTGCAATTTACAATAATCCCATTCCCCGTCAACAATGAAATCAGAAACTTTTGAAGCGTTAGAGAAAGGACCCCGGGGCTCACGAATGTAAAAATCAGATTTATAAGGAACCCACTTTTGTGACCAAAAAGAAATTTTTTTACCATTTCCAACCTGCCATCGGATACCTTGAAGAAGGATATCCCGACCATGGAGGAGACTTTGCCATAACCAAGAAGGGTGAGATCCCTTACTAGCCGTTAGAAAATTTTCCTTTGGAAAATATAAACCTTTAAGGATACGGGCCCAAAAGGATCCAGGGTTGATTAATAGCCTCCAACCTTGTTTTGCTAGCAATGCAAGATTAAAAGATTGTAAGTCTCTGAAGCCTAGCCCCCCCTCATCTTTTGATTTTGAAAGACTATCCCAGCTTAACCAGTGCCATATTCTTCCACTTCATTGGGCTATTTGCGCCACTCCCTAACATCATTTTAACCTCACACTGACGTCATTAACCACTCTCCCATTCACCACTTGTACAGTCTGCACCACTACTTGTACATTCACTACCAAAATTCTCATATCAAATTTTCAAAAAGAATATCATAATAAAAAAGAACCCAATATTTAGTTTCATTTATTTTCTTGAATTCTTGATAAAAAGGTAGTACGTACTAACTTTATTTTGTATTTTTAATGTTATTAAAAAAAATTAATTTCAATTTGATTATACTCAATTATGATTTTAGCTTCAAGTGTGAATCTTTTTTTTTAAAATATTTCTGGGTATTAATCTTTATGGTCAAAGTTCAATTTTTTTCTTTTTACTGTTTTATTTACATAATAGGTGTATGTGAATTGTTATATTTTTTAAAAATATAAAGATTAACGATTGAAAGTTGGAATTGAGGAATTTTGATAATTTTTATTTTATTTTATGTGTTAATGGTTGATTCTTTTTAGTAGAAATGGAAGATGCTGCAGCTCTAATGGAGGTGACCGGGTCGCGGTTTAGTGATGTTGAGCTTATTGGAAGAGGCTCTTTTGGTGATGTTTTTAAAGGGTAAATATTAGTTTTTGCATTACTTGTAATTATATGCATGTTTAGATGATTACGAATGAATCTATGTTTGTTATTAGCATAATGTCGGTTTTTCGTGAACACGTGAATTGGTATTATTTTTTGTTGGATGTTATTAATTTTCGGAAATGGACTTGGTTCACTCTAGGAATGAAAGATCCTCTTTTAATGGTGAGTGATAACATGCTAAAGGATCATAGATACTTCCAGGGGCTAGTGCCAGCACATAGATTTTTTAAATGGATGTAGAGACTATCTAGGTGCATTTTTTACATCATTAAAAGAAAAGGCTTATATCTAAGGTTTGAGCAATGTTACGTCCATATGGTTGTTTGTAGAAACTCGATGATACTCTTATGGCAGATAAATTTCACCAAATGTACATGTAACTCAGGAGTGATGGTACTTTTATGATAGGTAAACGAGTAATGTGCTCGTTTACATAGCCTTAGAATGAACACTTAGTTCTTACATATCTATCATTGAGGCCAAAATATTTCTAAAACACACCGACTAAAAGACACTACTAATCTCAAAATTAAAACTCTGTTGAGGTCCAAAGATCTTTATATCTTATTTCTAAAAGGCGCCTAAAACTCTCTTAATGTGGAAAATTTTGTATTCTGGAAATCAGGGATTGACCAATTATTCATTCCAAAGGTAAAATATCATCTGTAACCAGCACTCAAGAGCTAGTCATTACACACCCTTATAGGCGACATATAGTGACTTCAGTTTTTCAAGTAGAACAACAATACCCAATCCTACCGGGGCGGGGCACGGGGTTCAGCCGTTCAGGTTTTCGAGTGCATGCCCATAAATTTGCTGAAGCAAGTGTTCACATTTTTAGTACCTTAATACCTTTGTTTATGCTATGTGGATGTGGCTAGAAGTTACATGGCTTGTATAGAAGAAGATACCTGCCTGCTTCCAACTGAACTTTACAGAGTGTTCACAACATCCACATCCCTGCATACAACCCTAGTTATTTATATGTGGATTAACGCTGTCTGAGTTATATTCTCCTTGCTGAGCATTTTGTCATTAATGTACAGGTTTGACAAGGAGAACAACAAAGAGGTGGCTATTAAAGTTATTGATCTTGAAGAAGCGTGAGTGTTTTTTATTTATTTATTTATTTATTTCTTCCTTCCAGTTCAGTTTTGTAATTTGGTTTAATTCGATACTAGATAGTTATTCATCATTCTGATTATTCTGGCTTAGCGTATCAAAGCTGTATTACTTGATAATTCAGCTTGTTGGTAGGGTGTTCGAATTAAATTTCTTTTTTCTTTTTGGAAGTGTTTTAAGTTTTTATTTTTCATGTTCTGCAGCGAGGATGAAATTGAGGACATCCAGAAGGTACGTCCATGTCCTTCAATACTTTATCTTACTTCTATTACATTTGTAAAATGTTAATATCTTCATCAACAATTGCTCTCTCAGGAAATAGCAGTGTTGCAACAATGTCGATCTCAATATATTACAGAATACTATGGGTCTTATCTTCACCAAACTAAATTATATATAATCATGGAATATATGGCTGGTGGCTCTGTTGCTGATCTGGTAGGTTACTTATCCGCTTCTAGATGTAAATAATACGTTTTCATAAGAAACAAGTCTCGCATTTTCCAAAATAATTGATTGATGTATTTCCTGCTCATGTGAAATAATGAGTAGCATTAGATTCAATGTTTATTTGATATTTGTTTTTGTTATTTCAGATCCAACCAAATCAACCGTTGGATGAGTTGTCCATAGCTTGCATTTTACGCGACTTGATTCATGCAATCGAATATCTTCACAATGAAGGGAAGATCCATAGAGATATTAAAGGTGTTCACAACCCCTTATATATAGTAATTTTGGTAACCTTTATCTTTGACAGTATGTTCTTTATGTTCGCTGACATAATGACAACATTTGTATCACATGTTAATAGCTGCAAACATTTTGTTGACTGAGAGTGGCGATGTTAAGGTACTTCATATGTTCAACTTGTATCAATTTGGATTATTATTATGATTCACGAATATATCTCTTATAAAATGCTGTGCTTGTTTCTAAAGCTCTTTTGTTTCTTCTCGGTTTTGTGACAGGTTGCAGACTTTGGAGTGTCTGCACAGCTAACTAGGACAATGTCTAGAAGAAAGGTACTACCCGTTTTAAATTTACTTGTGTTTCTGTGTTGTACGAAACCACATTTTATTTACAAAACAATTGACAACAAGCCAATTTTAATGGATTTATTGGTTATAGACATTTGTAGGAACACCATTTTGGATGGCACCAGAAGTAATTCAGAATACAGATGGATACGATGAGAAGGTTCTATTGCTTTTTATGCACTCTTCTTGAACAAGTTTACTTGATGTTTGTTTAACTTTAATTCAAATTATGGCCACATTATTTTTGTTTTTACTTTGCTTCATGCAGGCAGATATTTGGTCTTTAGGAATAACCGCAATTGAAATGGCCAAGGGAGAACCTCCGCTAGCTGATCTTCACCCAATGAGAGTTCTTTTCATTATACCTAGAGAAAGTCCACCTCAGGTTACAATATTTGTTTTACTATTTGATCCTTTGTCTTATGCATTAGTTCACGTGAAAGTTTTGACAGTTGCTAATTGTTGTTTCTTGCAGTTAGATGAGCATTTTTCTCGTCCTATGAAAGAATTTGTTTCGTTATGTTTGAAGAAAGTGCCTGCTGAAGTACGCACACTTTTTTTCTTTGACTTTCACTTAACACAACGTTTTTTCAAAATTGTTTTATGAAAGCAACACAGATGGACTTCATTTTGATATTTTTCATACTTCAGAGGCCAAGTGCGAAGGAACTTCTGAAGCATCGGTTTATTAGGAATGCTAGAAAGACTCCACACCTCTTGGAGAGAATCAGGTGCTCGAACACGTGATGAATTTCTTTTACCAATCAATATATTTTATCTTGTAGGAAATTTGACAAAATATATATCTATTCTGACAGAGAACGGCCGAAGTTTCAATTAAAGGAAGATGGAATTTTGCCAGATGGCACAAAAGCTCTAGAAGGATCTGGTACCGTGAAGATGACTAGTGTCACAAGAGTTGAAGATACTGTTCGAGCAAGGTATGTTGTCTAACATATTGATTAACATTTGGTTGCACCATAAAATACTGACAAATTGTTTCTTATATAAAATGCACAGAAATGCCGGCTGGAATTTCAGCATAGGAGCGTCTACAAGTACAGGAACAGTTAGAAATGCCGTTATACCACCTCAAATTATAGATCGGAAATTAGACATTCCCGTAAATCAAGCAACTCAAATGACTACCTTAGCAGCTGGAATAGATGCGCAAGATTCATTTCTTGAAGAAAAACAAGATTTTTACAGGGATGATGTGAGTCTGATACGATCCAAATGTATCATTTTAGTATTTTATTACTAGTTTAAGAGATAATTATTAATGGTAAATTTATCTTTATTTATTGTTATTGTTCATTTATATCTCAAGATCAGAGCCTGTCCGTATCATAGTCTCGTTTATTTTCGCTCTTAAAAAAAGAATAATTTGTCTGAGTCTTTTATGTGACCTCCTTTCAAATCCTTTTTGCAGGAAGATATATTGCCGGTTGGCACAGGAACAATTGTCGTGCGAGAAAAATCTTCGTTTTCCAGTGATCAGAGTACCAGGGTATACATACACCCTAGTTTAGATGATATTAATCACATAGTATAAAAGATGTAAGAATACTGATAGCAGAATATTTTAAAAAATATAGAAAAAAGTTCAGGATAAAAGTTCTAAAATTTGGTTTAAGGGTACCGCCGATAGATGTCACTACCAACTCTTCATAAAAATATATTTTCCTCATGTTAATAGATTAGTTGTTTTTTTATAGTTGAGCAGCAACATGTTAAAGTCTGTGGAGGATGCTTCCACTAGTGGTACTATTGTATATCGTGGCGATACAGATTCTCCACGAACTCCTAAGTCGAGACTTGGAAGTCAAGAACTAGCTTCATCTGCCTCACCTGAACACAGTGAGATAAACCTTGCAGAGGTCTTTTCATCTTAAGCTTGTTTTTAAGTCATGAATGTAATGTAACGTCTGGAAATTGATTATAATCCATATTTAATTGAATCTTTCTTAGGCAAAGGCTGCGATTCAAGGAGGAATGAGGAAAGAAAATGTGAGAGATAGTTCTGGTCTGGACATAGTCAACAAAGACGTTCAAGGAAATAGAAGACCAGAAAAGTCAAGAAATAATTCAGATTCTTCAAGGTATCATATATTATCCTTGTTATTGTTTAAATTAATTTGAGCAGGGTATATCATGCAAAGTTCACATTTTCAGGGATGGAATTTTGTTCTTGTTTGTATGTTATGGATATTTTTCTCCTTTATAATGTTTCAGGGATTTCCAAGATGCCATTAAATCATTTGCAAAACCTCTCGAGACAAGTGATGATGAAGAAGATAGACTTAGAATGTCTGCCACATCAGCATCCGCTACATTGTCTACTCTGCTAATCCCTTCATTAAAAGAGGTGTGCTGTCATTATTACATATTGTCACACTTCAACTCTATTATAATATTTAAAAATTCTGATGAACCCTTTCCTTAGAGATGATGCAAAAGTGATTTATTTTCCAATTAATGTAGGAAATTTCTGATGATTTAGGAGCTCCTGTTGTTAATTTGGTTATAAACTCGTTAATGGATATGGAATACACAAAGCCCGGCTCCTGTGAATTTCTTGTTACAAGGTTGCTTCACCGACTAGCAAGGTACATATATATCTTGTATATATTTTCACACGCACTCCTGATATACTTTAAAAAAAAAATTATTCTTGTGTTTTGCTTACGGGACACTTTTCCAGTTCAAAAGAACCATCGTTAAAAAATCTTCAAGACGTGGCAACTCGTGGGTTTTCAAGGGGTAAAAAGGTAGACGAGCAACCAGAGAACGTGAATCCAGACTTTGATACCAAAAAGAAGCAACAGAACAAGGAGAGTAAATCTAAGGCTAACCTAAGCCCACTCACTAGGTTCTTGCTGTCAAGGTACTTCAACTGTCGAGTGACATTTTTTTTAATGTAAATTGGTACCTGGAGCATGTATGAGTTCTAATCTGGATCTTTTTTGTGGTGCAGATGGCAAGGACTTACTTCTCAAGATGTCAACAGAGCTTAGAGTGATTTTGAGTTGTGTTGATTGAGACTAACTTTCGTGGTGCATTTTATGTTTGTTATTGATTAACTTAGTCAAACGTACGTACTATTTTGAGAAATCTGTAAATCGTTTTGTTGATCTTTTTGTTTGAGCCGAGCTTACATCTCCATTTTTGTGTGAGTTGTAAACTTTATGCTTCCGTTGTAAAATATTATGGTGAAACCATTCTCATTTGCTTAATGAAGTACAAATAACTAAAATGTTGTGATGTCTTTCTCATTTTCAGTTCGTTGGAATGGGTATGTTCCAAGTATTATTATAGAAGAACATTCAGCTTGATGATGTCTAACTAGTCGGTTTTTCTATTGTCAAAAGTAGCTATTTTAATTGTCAAATGTGTCGGCCATCTGTATTATACTTAAATAATGGCTTGTAACTATCGTCATTGCTTACGTTTTTATTTTTGTACGATAGTTTGTAAGCCCATCTATATAAGGGCATAAGTTTCTAAGTTTAAAAACATCCATTCACCTACAACCACCACCATTGTAATTAAGCTTCAGCAGTATTTTAAAAAGGTGTGTTTTAAGTAATACTTGTACTTTAAAGTTTTAGTTTTTGAGCTTTAGTACAAGATAAAAATTTCTGGCAACGTAATTTTTATTGTCGACCCGGGATGGGATGATTATTGTCTGAATACGTTAAGATTGAATCGTCCCATGGACTCAAGCCTCTACCTTAAAGCTCAAAGGGTCCGCATGTGAAATTATTTCATATACCACGGGTTTCAAAAAGAAGAAATGTCCTAATGTTTAAAAGTCTTCAAATGTCTTTATTATGTGTCAAAAGTGTCAAAAGTAGCTATCTTTTATCAAAAGTAGCTATTTTAATTGTTAAATGTGTCGGCCATCTGTATTAAACCAGGGATAATTGAGTCGTAACATTCTTTTCGAGTAGTGATTGACCGGTTCAACTGTTGATTGATACAATCTAGGGCCGAGCAAAATCACCCGAAAACCAACCCGAACAGACAAACTGACCGGAACCTTTGTATAATTATCTCGATTTTATTCAGTTCTGTTCGGGTCAAAACACTTATTCGGTTCGAAATAGCTAACCTGACCCGAATCGACCTTATTCGGTTCGGTTTCGGTTCGATAGCTTTTACTCGGTTCACGTTTTACCTTTATTCGGTTTTCGGGGCGGACCGGGTATGATTGTATTACAATCATGCAATCCAATTGTTTTGTAACAACATTTTGTGTTTCTTTCTTTTACAAATGTTTTACTAGCCCCCTGAGTCATATTGATATCTTAAACAATTTACTCAAAACACGAACAATACGCTTCAGAACCAAAACAAAACATGTCATCAACACTCCTATGTACTTTCCGCAGCCATTTCATCAAACATTTGGTGTGCACTTCAATCCGAAAATCACTTCTCAAACATGGAACCACATTCATGTCATCTGGTCCCACCACAAAAAACCCATCAACAATCTTAAAAAACTTCCTGAATTTAAGGTCACTTACCACACCATTTTGTACATCTTCTGCTGATTATGAAACAACATCAGCAAAAACTGGTGCATATTTATCAGTAGATATACAATGTAGTCAACAAGTTGCAGTAAGATAAAAAAGAATATGTTTTTATGATACCCTTTTGCTTGTTTTTAAATGGGTTGAGTTTAAGTTTTGGTCTTTTTTGGTTTAGGATATGCTTTCTGAAGCTCTTTTGTGTTTTGGCGCGGTTTCGACAAGTATGGTTGAACCAGACTCTTGTAACTCTGATGATGAGGTAAATGTTTAGATATTTGATTATAAATTTGTAATAAAAATACCATGTAACTTTTTTAAGTATATTTTCATTTTGTAGGTCTCGCTTGGTTCGATATTTACTGTATCTCATGATGTGCATCAGAGTATTGCATTGGCCGCTGATTCAGTAGGCTTAAAAGAAACACCTGTTTACAAAGTCACAACTGGTTACCAGTCTGATTGGATTGACAATGCTCGGGTTATATTGCTTTCTTATCTATTTTAACAAGAAGATTTGATTTAACAAGAATAATGATATCCTAAGACGTCAATCTTTAGATCGAATTTCGTAGACTTGCCTGTCATAAAAATATTTCAATGATCATAATTCTACGGTTTTATAGGGTTTTAATCGGTACTAAAATATGTTGCAGGAATCTTTCAATCCTGTTAAAGTTAAGGAAGGGCTTTGGATTGTGCCCGAGTGGATAACTCCCCCAGTATGGTTCACTCCTTTCCATTTTAGAGATTCCATTTGCTTGAATAAGTACCGTTGTTTTGGTCTAAAACTCTAAATCATCTTATTAGATTCTTACATCAAATCAGAGTTAATTGCATAAAAAAGTAACCAACTTTCATCAAATTTCTATTCTGGGTAATATAACAGTTTCTTACTCGTAAAAACTTACAAACTTTCAACTTTTTCTATTTTACGTAACAGCATGATTCGTCAATCCACTTCCTATTAGCTTATTAAATTGTAGTCGGGAATAATTCAACAGGATGATCAAGCAACAATTATAAGTCTAAACCCTGGGCTAGCGTTTGGAACAGGAGACCACCCTACCACCAAGCTATGTCTGTTGTTGCTACACAGTTTAATCAAAGGTGGAGAAACAGTTTTGGATTATGGGACAGGTTCAGGGATACTTGCAATTGCAGCATTAAAGGTACTCCTTTTTTATTTATTGTTTAAACTTTGGTTTGCAATCTTGAATTCTTGACTATTTGGTACAGTTTGGTGCAGCTTCATCAGTTGGGTTCGATATAGATCCTCAAGCCATATCAGCTGCACGTCATAATGCTTCTTTAAACATCATAGGACCCGATAAATTGCAATTGCAGATCGTTCCTAGTAACATTGATCCTTCGTCAACGGGCCAATGGCAATGGGCTATGACAGATAACAATGTAGAAGAGCGGGATTTGAATGATTTGGAAATTGTTACCAGAAAGGAGAAGTATGATGTGGTCGTTGCAAACATTCTTTTAA
This sequence comes from Artemisia argyi, assembly GCA_030686995.1. Lineage (NCBI taxonomy): Eukaryota > Viridiplantae > Streptophyta > Magnoliopsida > Asterales > Asteraceae > Artemisia > Artemisia argyi. The sequence goes on along the minus strand of CM060676.1, from coordinate 41,417,032 downwards.
ACCCGTTACTAAATTTGGCTGATCATATTGTTTCTTATGCTAAGCCTGGTGGTGTAGTTGGTCTATCTGGTATTATCTTAGAGCAGGTATGTTCCAATTGTTTTAAGATTGCATTACGTCACAATTATTTTTGTTTGTAACTTGGCGCAACTGTTGGTGTATGTTCAGGTACCAACTGTCGTAGAGCGATACTCAGGTCTTCTGAAAGACATCACTGTGTCAGAAATCGAAGATTGGGCTTGCATAAGTGGCACAAAGAGGTCGATTAGTAGCTGATGAAGATATTAATGTTCAATTAGATTATTTTCTGCATTTATTACTATTTCAGAACCAGGTTTTTAAATGCGACAGTTTGATTAATTCAGCTATGACAAGTTATCCCAATGGATTTGGTAATAGCCCTACGCAACACAAGTGAACCACAACAGATAAATGCAAGTAAATTCGTTGCAGGGTGCTTCAAAATATGTCTTCACAAGATACACATGCATGTTTACACCCAAAAAAAAAAAATAAATAAAAAAAAAAAAAAAAAAAAAAAAAAAATGAAAAATCAAAATCAAAAGACAGTGTTGTGTAAAGTTTATTTAACACAAAGTAAAACCAAAAAGATAAAACATTTGCTTGATGACCATATATGCATGTTGTTCCTCCTTTTGCATGACACGATTGATCTCTTCAAACTCGCTTGTTGCATGTACTTCTATCATTCAACAAGAGTGCAAAACATGAGGAACCATATATAGCGTCTAACAGTACCACTCATACCACGTATATACTATGGCTCATCGTTTGAGCCGCCTCCTAGCCAGAGCAGGAGTTTTGTTTGGGATATACACCTTGTAGCTTACCTGGTAACAAACATCAAAAATAAATTTAAATAGTCATATAATTATACTAAATGAGAAATTATATAAACAGTAACAAACAATTACCTGCACCATTTCACCACCCCTCTTCACGGTCATTGTCTTCTTCTCAAACTGTGAGTTGTCGTTACTTTCATTCTGCTGCTCCTTTGAGCTCCCTTCTTTGGTAGAAGTGGAAGAGGGTGTTTCAACAGCAGTTGACGTTTTGACCTCACTAGTTTCTATACCACTAATAGGCTTATCTGTATCCGCCATAACTTTCAATTTCTCATTAACATTCTTATTTTCTAACTGACCCGCAATTGCCTTTTTGGCCTTACTAGTTACAATACTACAAATAGTGTTATCTGTATCTGCCATGACTTTTAACTTCTCATTAATACTCTTATTTTCTACCCGAGATGCGGTCGAATTTTTGACCTCACCAGTTCCTAAATCACCAATACTGTTACCGGTATCAGCCATGACTTTCGGTTTATCATTCACAATCTTAGTTTCTACCTGAGCAGTAGTCAACTTTTTGACATCATTATTTCCTACACCACTAATATTGGTATTGGCTATAACTTGTGATTTCACATTAACAATCTTATTTTCTACCTGAGAAACAGTTGACTTTTTTACCTCATTTCCTCTGCCCCCAATAATTTTATTGATATTGGCCAAAACTTTCGATTTCTCATTAACAAACTTATTTTGTACCGTACCAGTGGAAGATAAACCCGCACTAGGTAATTTTGGTGCAGCTGGCTGTGATCCACCAGAGTGGGGTCCACTGCTAGTTGCAGCCTTTTCCTCTTTCCTTGTGGGAACCGAAGGATCCCTCCTCCATGTAAACCTACTCCTAGGGATTACTGGTTGTGACACAGGCGACATGCTAACACCTGTACTTGTCGGCTGTTTAATGGCACTCTGATCACTCTTATGTTCATTATTAATGGGAACTACTGGTTTTGTTTGATGCCCACCTCGGAATTTACTTAGGTTTTCTAATGCTTTTCGTCTCAATATCGACTCCAAATCTTCCACTTCTGATGCAATATTAACAGAAGCAGAGTCTACTTCTTCAATCACACTTTTTTCAGGTGGAACATTAGAACGGTCAACTAATTCATTGCTATCATTGCTTTTACTAGTCGGGTAATCATCATAATCATGCACAATTTCGTCTTTAAGTTCATCTTTTTTCAAAACATTCAAATCTTCATTCTCTGGTGGTTTTGCAACAGTAATAACAGATTTTAACCGCCTAGAATTGTTTTCCACCATCTTTTCCTCATTGCTTTCATCATCATAATAACTATTGCTTGGTGAAGAGCTTCGACTCCTATTTTTCCTAGTTTCACTTCTACCCCTGGACCTTCTGGGTGAACGCTCTTCGTCACTACTACAAGTTGAGCAGCTTTCAGAGTCACTTGTATAAGCAACTCTTTTTGTCTTCTTTTTCTTTCTAATCTTTTTACTTTTCTTCTTCGACTCGTCAGCTTTTTTCTTAGACCTTTTTCTCTTTTTCACAGGGGGCGAATCTTCACTGCTCTCTTCACTCGAATATCTTTTTCTAGTTCGTTTCTTACTACTACTCTTTACTTCATTTCGTCCACGAGAACGAGATCTTTTACTCTTATTATACTCACCCTCGGAACTGGAGGATGAATATAATGATGAACTAGACGATTCATCATCCGAATATGAAGAGAAGGAATCATCATGATGACGAATCTTCTTGGATTTACTTCTTCTACTTTTCTTTATTCGACGACCCTAAGGACATTGTAATCAACATGAGCTAATAGTCTTATAGTTTAGTGAAACCAAGATCACATACCTCTATCAGGATGTTCTCTTTAGTTTCACCCTTACAAACAATAGAAGTGTTATATCTCTTCCTCCCAACCCAATAAGCTTATCGAACAGACGATGGACAATAAAAATAGGGTGTGTGCATTAGAAGGAAGAATGGATTCACCATCATAATCAGATTATGAGTTTGACATTCTTATTCTTCACCATATTTCAATTTAAGTTTTAGAGTACCACATTACTTCAAAATACAAGTGCATCAGATAAATTGACAAAATTCCTACACACTGGGATCCGGGAAACCAGAGTAATATGTTTACAGGGCATTTGGTAGTTTTAAAATTAATTATCTACTTATCATCTTTTCAAGTCCCCAATGATCACAGAATCTGATATTTATCTAGCTAGGGGTCAATAAATCAGCTTTGCAGCTGCAACAAAACCGATTCTGACAGTATGATTATTTAGAGGTTATTTTTAGATGAAAATCCTTATATATTCAGCCAAACACTCCTCGTCACAAGATTAACTAACTATCATGTCTAAAAAAATCAGTTTCTTATTAATTGTCATAATCTTATTAATTAGTGGTCAAATAATCAGTTTCAAAATGCCCGCAACAAAACTGATGATTCTAATTATCCAAAAACTTAGGATCACTCAACATTTTTAACTTGAAGGGGGTGTTTGCTTAAGCTTATCTTCGGGTTAAACCGATGATTAGTGGTTCGGTAATTTTTGACTTGTGAGTTTATTATAACTTAAAGATAGAAAATAAGCCTAAGGGGGTGTTTGTTTCGGCTTAAATATCCGGCTTATAGCTTATTTGGTTTTGGGCTTATGTTTCATAAGCTCACTTTTTGTGTCTTTTATTTCAAAACTTTTTTGTTTATATAAGTTCATTATGACATAATAAACTTATATAAGCCGAAAAGTTTCAAAATAAGCCACAAAAAGCGAGCTTATGAAACATAAGCCCAATGCCAAATAAGCCATAAGCTGGCTATATAAGCCAAAACAAACACCCCCAAAACTGGGCTTATAAGATAAGAAGATGGTTTAACAAACACTCCTAAACCTATAGTGGTAAATGGTTTGTGACTATCATGACTAAAATGTCGGGTTCAATTCCTGCAAGAAAGGGGAAAACAGTAGACTCAAACCCCGTGGATTAGTCGGCCAAAAGATCGGAAAAACCATGAATAATTCATATTATACTTATACCAAACAACCCTAAAAAACTAACTAAAGATAATCAAAACAGATTAGAAAAACAATTGAAAACCCTAAAAAACAATGATATATAAAATTAAAACAAACCTCAGATGAAGTTTTTTTCTTTGAATATTTTCTTTTGGAAGAAGAACTACTGCGCCCCATTCTTTTTACCTGCGATTAGACAATAGAAAAACAAGATACCTTTCGAAAAATAAAAAGATTGAGTTAAGAGAGAAGATTATATGGATGGATCAATCGATTTGATGTTATAATGAAGGGCTACCAAACATATAACCGTCCAATTGGGGTTAAGTAACAAGTAGATATAAAGGGGTGTTTGGACTTTGCTTTTGTTTAAGGCAGCATATGTATTTTACACGTTTACTTTTTGCTCTTTAAACTTCAATAAATGCACCGCCCGTCCTTGTGGTTGTTGACTTCTAAGTTCTAACGGACCGGTTCTTTGACCGTTAGTCCGTTAGATTATGTCGTTAAATCTGGTTACGTTGGAGGTAATTTCGTCCTTTTACTTGCCCTCTTCTTCTTTGTAAATTCAAACTCATGCCAAATCAAACACCCACTTTATAACACACATGAAAACCAACCCCCACCACCAGATCAAACTATTCCATAAAAAAAAAAAACACACACACATTTTTAACTAGAGTCTAACAAAAAAATCAACATATTTACAAATCTCATCAATAAAATTCACTCCTTACATAACCCATCTCAATGAATCTTTATTAACTAAACCCATAAAATATTTACCATCATCGACATCTCTAAAAGTCAAGTGACTCACATTTCACATGAGATTGACTATAGAATTCCTATCAGGTAGCTCTTATGAGACAACATTGTTCAGCGATGGAGCTAGTGATGCGTGGGGTTTACACCAGGCTTTACCTCTCAAGGGATATTGAGAAGCTTACAACCCCCACCAGGCAGTGTATCTGATCGATGTAGTATAGTATAATGACAAGTACCGGAGGATTGATCGTTCAGCTAGGAATAGTGTCGCTAGGATTAGAAAACCTAAAGACTAGGTCTAGAGATGAGAGATGATTCTTTTTGTATTTTTATATTTTTTAGAAAGCAAATTAAAATCTCGGGTTTGAAGGATTTGGGCGGAATTAGTTGCTAGTCAACTAACCCAATACTAAAGATGCAATCAAAATAAAATACTAAAAATGAAATTAAACTAAATTATACTAAAGTTGTGAGCAATATGTGGGAGAAATGTGTTTACTTCGATTTCACTACTCCCTAGATATCTCTTACACGTTAATTACTTGTTATAGTTGCGTGGATGACGGATTGTATTCCTTAATACCATTCATGGGGTGGCGTACTTACTTCCCCAATCCTATGAGTGCCTACTTCACTCCTATGTCGAGCCGGCTAAGAAGCTCCTAACATGGGATCATTAGAATTTACTCATGCATTAAATACAACCAATAAAACCTAGTACACATCAGTTCATATTTCCTAAGACGTTCAAGCATGTTACACATTGGAGATCTGCCAGTTTTCTTAAGCCTAACATTGAAATCATTCATCCAATACAACCATAAACAAGTAATCAACACATAATTAACATCTATGTTTCATTAGATCCAAGCAAACACAAGATAGATCTAGCCTAGCATGTTGAAATCAAGACAAGTAAAAGATATAGACAACCAACACATAGACATATTGATTGAATTAAGAGAAGACTTATCTCAATAGCACATGAAAGGATTCAAGGGGTGAAAACCCTTGAAAATACTGTAAAATACGAGCTAGGGTTTACAAAGTTCGGCCCTAGGGTTTCTCCACACAAGTTCCTCTTTAATGAATGAAAAATAGAAAACTATATATAGAGTTTAGAAGGTGACGGTGTCAAGAACAAATGTTTGACGCCGTCATCTCGCCGCCAAATAGTTCCTCGGACTGCCTAGATCTGGGTCTGACGCCGTCGTGTGCACACCTTATGCAGGCCGTCACCAAAAATACTCTTGACGCCCTTGTTGTGACGCCGTCAGGTTTGCACTGGGTCGTCACCACTTTTACTCTTGACTCCGTCATGATTTTCCTCTTGACGCCGTCAGGTACTGTTCTCAGCATGGAAAATTAAGTCTTTGGCGTTTTCTTCACTTTTATGCTCCAAAAACGTCTGAATTGCTTCTTTTTCCAGATTTCACTCCCAAAGTACCTAAAATCACAAAATGAACGATTTAGGGTAATATTTGATCAAATAAATTCAATTCCGGGCTTAAATGACCCCTAAAAGTGGTTCATTTTACGCCTCATCATATACCCTTACACTTGAGATTTGCTTGTCCTCAAGCAAATGCGCTTTTATTCTAATCAAAATACAAGTTAGGGGTCATTTAACACTAATATAAAAGTAATTACAACAAATAATCGTTCCACTAAAGACCAAAGACAAGCACGGAGGTCATATACTAGCATCTCACAAATAGTGTTTAGATACTCACATCTCATGGGTGTAATAAAGTAATATCACAATATGGAAACGGAAAATATCTCTCACTACCTGTCATAGCAAAATAGATTACCATAGGCTTGGAAAAGGATCAAACCTCCACCACATGGCGTAAGCACCTAGGATAAACTATCAAAGAGGTCTTTTAAAGGGTTGTAACATTAGGTGTAGGGATATGAAATACACGGTTTTGTTAGATATAAGCAGTCTTTACTGGTGGCGAGTTAACAATCTTAGTTAATTACATGTACAATATGGCGTTGCTAAGCCAAGACTAGACTCGACTTAAGCTAATAAATTAAAAATAACAAAAATATAAAATGAACATAGAATGAAAAGGGATGGTAGTCCGTATGTTTTTCTCTTTTTATCTTTTTTTTTTCTATTTTTTTTTCTTTTTCTTGATTTTTTCGATTTTTTTTTTTATTTTTTTTATTTATTTTTTTATTTTTTTTGTGCATACATTCTTACCTTACCATCCAAAATAATACATCATAGGGAATGAACATTCCCCTTACACTTGAATTTTTACATACTTTACAATAAACTAATCTAATGACTCGAATTAAGAAAATCAAAACACTTGGAGTACTTTTAAGATTAACGTACATACGGGGGTAATATACGATGTTCTTCCCCATTACTACATAAAATAAGTACTTTACCCATGAGTCCCAATCGTCCCAAAACAATATGTACAAGGATATGACTCGACTTAGCAACCATGTAATCAATTAGATAATTAACTTAAGGTTTAACACATAACAATAATGCACAAAAGATGAGTGCATACATGAAAGGCTAAGGCGATTTGGGTGTACATTTAAGTGGGGTGTAACAAATTCTTCCTTTAAGTAAGATCCTTAAAGTTAGAAACGAAAAGATAAGCTCGGAGGGGTGTACTAGGGGTATCGTGTACTAAAAATGAGTACAACGCTAATGGTGTGGGAAAAATCAATTGACTTAATTAGCCAAGTAATATGACTTAAATGGTCAAGTAATTATGATACGGGTTTAACACAAGGGTGATCCTAATGCCTCTTATCATGTAGTAAATCCTAATACACGAATGTAGTCTCACTAGCGGTCTCGGGATGCATCACTAACGCAAGTTCTAGAATCTAAATGCTACCGGTACACTCATAAGTACTAATAGTAAATGCTTTCCCTATCAAATCTAAAGGCGAACCTCACATATTTGGGTGGAAAATTTTTCTGAATAGTACGGTTTTGTGCTAGTCATACAATCTCCTATCCATGAGACGCTTGCTATGGCTAAAGTTTCACTCCTAAATGTTGTAAAAAATTTTAAATTTGGCGCTAAAATTGCACTAACAAGTATTTCTCATAGTTTTATTACACATCTACTATCAAACAAACAAACTCAAGCGAAAGTGTATCTATAAGGTATCATCATTTTACCCTCCCCTTACACTTAGGACGAACATTGTCCCCAATGTTCAAGTAAAGAATGTAAAAGTGAGATAAGTAAAAAGAATGAAATCAAATACTCCCCTGATTCGCTCGGTATGGATAATAAGGTGGCCAGGTTAGATCTTCCTCCAAGAAATTGAACAATCAAAGCTTCCCTTCCAGAAAAATAAATCATCTTCTTGTCATACATAACCTGTAAATCCTGAGAAAACAGACAAGGCAACCTTGCATAAAATCGGTGGCAATCTACATATGTTACTAAATCCTAGAAAAGAAAATAAGATATAATGCTTGTGGAATGATGTTTGCAGATTTTCTGGAGATTATAAAACTAATAATTCAATAAAAACTTTAAGACTCCGTTAGAAAAACAAAACTGGTAAAATTTCCTGATTTTTACACGTGATGCCGTCAAGAGTAAACTCATGACGCCGTCAGAAGTGACCTATAGAAATTCTTATGTTAAGTTTCTGGAAAATTTCTGGAAAAACTTGGTTCTACTTCCTAGAAAATCCTGCAAAACTTCATTATGACTCGATACAAGCATTTGACTCTAACAATTACGAATATACATGTTCACTTAATATTGTGGAGAATCATGATCGGTTTTGTTTCTTAAAAACATATTTGGGGTTTCCCCTTACACTTATCTTTTACAAAAATACCTTTGGGTGAAGTTAAGACTAGACCAAACAACAAAGTAAAGTATTTCCACTATTTTAGTTTTGAAACATGATCTACCAATAATAAAAATAAAGCATGCATACGGAAGCAAATAACAAACAAACAAAATAAAAATCACACAAAATCATGGGTTGCCTCCCAAGAAGCGCTTTTCTTTATTTACGAGTCTTGTAGCTAGACTCAAGGTCATTGGTTACTACGTGACCTCATCGTTGGTTTCACTCTCTAGGTCGTCTTCTAAGCCAGTTTTGTACTCCGGACCTAGTTGCAAGCATTCTTTGTAGAAACCAAGCATCCTATTCTTCACATACTCTACTCCTCTACGTCTATCCTCATCATTCCTATAATAAGCCGCTTGTTTGTGTTCCTTTTCTATATTAGAGAGAAGGCGGTATTGCTCAATTTTGTAGGGCATTTGGTAGGCAATCTCATCATTCTCTTCCCTGAACCTAATTATCCCTAAAGTCGGATCATAACTCATCCTAGTGGCCTCAACAAATGGTTTTCCGAATATTACTTGGCTTAGGCAATCATCTATCACCGGACGAGTGTCTTCTACTATCATAAAATCGATTTCATAAGTGAAATTACCTATAATCACATGCAATCCCTTCACTCTTCCTACAAAATTACTTATCAAATTCTTATTGGGCATCATCCTATAATCAAGTTGTTTCTTCATCACCCAATTGTAATAGGTCCTAGTCATGATGTTTACAGGAGATCTAGGATCGATATAAGCTTTCCATATATGCATATGCCCGATGTTGCATGGTATGTTGATGTTAGAGGGGTCTCCCATTTTGATAAGGGATGTGCCAAGGATATATGGTGTCTCGGGACTATCGAATAAATCCTTATGGTATTCCCGTTCTTCCTTGGTGGGCAATTTATCAAAGTGTTTTTCTATAGTCTCTACTTCCTCTAACTCCTCTCCCTTATTAACCTCAACTTCCCTAATTTCATCCCTAGTCTCGGTTTCTATTTCAACTTCATCTTTGTCACTTTCTTCCCTATTCTTATCTATTGGCTTAATGGTGACAACATTGACAAAGTAGACATGCTTGGATGATGAGGGATCCTTAATTTGGATTCCGTTATTGGTGTCCCTAGTGTCCTTCCTAGGTGTGGTTAATGCTTGGTTGTTGAGGGCTTTCAACAAGTTGTCTATCTTGTTGGTCATCTCCGTTTGTTATTGGTTGAATTCGGTTTCAAACCTAGCTATGCGAGCTTCTTGAGATGCCATGAACTTAGACATCAATCCTTCAAGATTGTTGGTACTACCATAGTTGTTAGAAGGATTGTTGTTGAAAGTACGGTTGGAGGGTGGACCGTTTGGTTGGTAACGATTAGGCGGATTGGAAGAATTGGCTTGATTTTGTTTCCACCTAAGGTTTGGGTGATTTTTCCAAGAGGGGTTGTATGAATCACCGTAAGGGTTTGGCTCAGGTTTGAAAATGTACCACTTATCTCCCGCTTCGTCGGTACGCGAGGATGCGTAATCCTATGGTCGGGAGTGCTAGAGTTGTTCGAAGGCAAAGATATTGCCTTGACCATTTTGTTCAAATCACGGGGATCATTCCAACTTTCGTTGTCATAGAGAGCAAGATCTTCTATGAGTTCTCATGATTGTTCCGCACTTAGATCACGTAGCTTACCACCGGCCGATTGGTCAATGGCTCGCCTTGTGGAGAGGTCAATATGGTCATAGAAGATTTGGACTTGGAGCCAAAGATCTATGCCATGATGAGGGACTTTTTGGAGTAAGTCCTTGAAACGAGTCCATGCTTCATAAAGAGTTTCACCTTGACGTTGTTGGAACATCAAGATGTCATTTCTAAGCTTGGTAGTTCTCCCCGGTGGGAAAAATTAAGCAAGGAAACGAGTGGTGAGATCATCCCATGTGGTGATGGATCCCGCGCGTAAACGCTCAAGCCATTGACTAGCTTGATCACGTAGAGAGAATTGGAATAGGCGTAATCGGGTTGTCTCTCTAGTTGCAACATCTAGGTCTATGGAATCTACGATTTTAAGGAAGTCCTTGAGATGCTGGTTTGGATCTTCGGAACGAAGTCCATGGAATGCACATCCGCTTTGCACCAACCGGATGGTGTCGGATTGCAAGGGGGTCACAATGGCTCCGGTGAGCTCAATAGTGTTTCGATAGCCTTGGTGGCTAGGTCGGGAATACTTTCCTAAGGTTCGGGGCCTAAGAGGTTCTAGTGGTGGGTTTTGTTGTGGTGGGATGACGGGTTCAAAGATGTTCCCATCGCCCATGATGTCGGGTGGTGAAGAGTTACGAACAAAAACACGAAGAATTAAGATAGACTAAAGAGATCCTAAAAATAAAAATAAAATCTTACTATAAAGGAATCTAGCAAGTAGACCTAATAAAAAGAGATTCTAACCTAGACAATAACTATTCCCCGGGCTACGACGCCAAAAACTTGATGCGTGGGGTTTGCACCAGGCTTTACCTCTCAAGGGATTTTGAGAAGCTTACAACCCCCACCAGGCAGTGTACCTGATCGATGTAGTATAGTATAATGACAAGTACCGGGGGATTGATCGTTCAGCTAGGAATAGTGTCGCTAGGATTAGAAAACCTAAAGACTAGGTCGAGAGATGAGAGATGATTCTTTTTGCATTTTTATATTTTTTAGAAAGCAAATTAAAATCTCGGGTTTGAAGGATTTGGGCGGAATTAGTTGCTAGTCAACTAACCCAATACTAAAGATGCAATCAAAATAAAATATTAAAATGAAATTAAACTAAATTATACTAAAGTTGTGAGCAATATGTGGGAGAAATGTGTTTACTTAGATTTCACTACTCCCTAGATATCTCTTACACGTTAATTACTTGTTATAGTTGCATGGATGACGGATTGTATTCCTTAATACCATTCATGGGGTGGCGTACTTACTTCCCCAATCCTATGAGTGCCTACTTCAGTCCTATGTCGAGCCGGCTAAGAAGCTTCTAACATGGGATCATTAGAATTTACTCATGCATTAAATACAACCAATAAAACCTAGTACACATCGGTTCATGTTTCCTAAGACGTTCAAGCATGTTACACAATGGAGATCTGCCAGTTTTCTTAAGCCTAACATTGAAATCATTCATCCAATACAACCATAAACAAGTAATCAACACATAATTAACATCTAGGTTTCATTAGATCCAAGCAAACACAAGATAGATCAAGCCTAGCATGTTGAAATCAAGACAAGTAAAATATATAGACAACCAACACATATACATATTGATTGAATTAAGAGAAGACTTATCTCAATAGCACATGAAAGGATTCAAGGGGTGAAAACCCTTGAAAATACTGTAAAATACGAGCTAGGGTTTACAAAGTTCGGCCCTAGGGTTTCTCCACACAAGTTCCTCTTTAATGAATGAAAAATAGAAAACTATATATAGAGTTTAGAAGGTGACGGCGTCAAGAACAAATGTCTGACGCCGTCATCTCGCCGCCAAATAGTTCCTCGGACTGCCTAGATCTGGGTCTGACGCCGTCATGTGCACACCTTATGCAGGCCGTCACCAAAAATACTCTTGACGCCCTTGTTGTGACGCCGTCAGGTTTGCACTGGGTCGTCACCACTTTTACTCTTGACGCCGTCATGATTTTCCTCTTGACGCCGTCAGGTACTGTTCTCAGCATGGAAAATTAAGTATTTGGCGTTTTCTTCACTTTTATGCTCCAAAAACGTCCGAATTGCTTCCTTTTTCAGATTTCACTCCCAAAGTACCTAAAATAACAAAAGGAACGATTTAGGGTAATATTTGATCAAATAAATTCAATTCCGGGCTTAAATGACCCCCTAAAAGTGGTTCATTTTTCGCCTCATCAACTAGAAATTTGTGTTAAGGGGGGCTTAGAATTTTTTTTCGGTTGTAATATACAAAATTTTGTTTTAGAAGCTAGATTAAATTTGAATCGTTCGACGACATACGGATTCAATGATATTTTTTCCAGTAGTAACATACAATTACTAGATTAGTTAAGAAAATGAACAAAATGAGCAAAGGTTGGCGTAAATGGCGGCGAATATGGCTTGATCATACTAAGGACCAATGTAATGGTTTTTCTTTAAAAGAGGTTTAATCATAACATTTTTAGCATGGCTGAAGATGATAAATTAGAAATTAAAAGGGTTAAAAGTGAACTTATTAATATGTACAGCATATCAGGTCATTAAATATAAAATGCACAATACTTTTTTTGTTTCCTGGTCATCTTCCTCGTAAGACATGAGACCTCAAAACTCCATTGAAACAATAAGCTTTCATCTTCCTCGTAAAATATAAGGTGGTTCTAGATTTGTACATCCTGATCTTTCTTATACATACCTTCTTGAAAGCTTTCATCTCTATGGTAGTTTTAGGGAACCACCTGGTCATAGGGTAAGCCCGCCATTGTTGGGGGTAGCCGATTTTTTTTTGGAGAATTCTCAATAAACTATATTTTGTACAACATAGTAAAATCAGGAAATTACCCAATTAACTCAAATGCTTATTAGAAAGGGAATGTTTGCCTACCGAGTATGTAAGCATCATCTCGAATATCCTCTCAGTGTCACTTTCTCCAACACATGTGAAAGAACGGACACCATTTTTTGAATTCAACTTCCATCATCAAATCGATTTCTTCCATGCTCCCTGATGACGTATAATACGGATAGAGGCTTACTAGGCCTAGACCGTATTATACACAATAGGGCTCCGACCCAATATAACTAAAATACTGGGCTCTGGCCCAATAAACAAGCAAACCAGGCCCCGGCCCAACAAACCGGATCTGACTAAAGCCCAAGCCACGAGCAAGGCACAGTCCGGACATACAAGGACGTGTACGAACCACTTGAGCGACACTCCCGAAGTACGCTCACGGACTGGCCCATGGTCCGAAAAGTGATCCACGTCCGCAATCATCGATTATGCTACGGATCCCTGCCCGACAAGGGTCCCACACCGGCCACTACAGCAATATGCGAAATACTAGGGAACCCTGGCATTTCAACCACCTATAAAAGGTAACCTCAGTACACACATGCGAGGTATGACTTTCTCACTCATCACAATACACAAAAATTTCTCTGACAACATGAGTACTTACTCTCACACCGGAGCTTAATCGTGGGATCCATCCCTATGATAAGGCTAACGGTTTTGATGTGTGGGAATTGCACCAGGCTTTACCTCTCGAGGGATCTCGAGAAGCTTACAACCCTGATGAGGCGAAAAATGAACCACTTTTAGGGGTCATTTAAGCCCGGAATTGAATTTATTTGATCAAATATTGCCCTAAATCGTTCCTTTTGTGATTTTAGGTACTTTGGGAGTGAAATCTGGAACAGGAAGCAATTCGGACGTTTTTGGAGCATAAAAGTGAAGAAAACGCCAAAGTCTTAATTTTCCTTGCTGGGAATAGTAGGTGACGGCGTCAAGAGCAACACCCTGACGGCGTCAAGAGTAAATTCCATGACGACCCAGTACAGAATGGACGGCGTCACGAAGTAGGGCGTCAAGAGTAAAAGTCATGACGGCCTGGAAATGCATAACACATGACGGCGTCAAAAGTAGATCAAGGCAGTCCGAGAAGAGTTTTGGCGGTGAGGTGACGGCGTCACAGGTTTTGTCTTGACGCCGTCAGACCCTATTTCCTATATATAGTTTTCTAATTTTCACATTAAAAAAAAGAGAAGTTTTGGAGAAACCCTAAGTACGAACTTGGTGCGAATTTTACAGGTTTTTCAAGGGTTCTAAGCCCTTGATACCTTTCATGTGTAATTGAGATAAGTATTCTTTTAATTCAATCAATATGTCTATGTGTTGGTTGTCTATATCTTGTTCTTGTCTTAATTCCATCATGCTAGGCTAGATCTATCTTGTGTTTGCTTAGATCTAATGAAACCTAGATGTTAATTATGTGTTGATTACTTGTTTATAGTTGTTTTGGATGAATGAATTTGATGTTAGGCTTAAGAAAACTGGCAGATCTCCAAATGGTAACATGCTTGAACGTCTTAGGAAACATGAACCGATATGCACTAGGTCTTTATTGGTTGTATTTAATGCATGAGCCACTGTTTATAATCCCTATGGTTGTGCTGGGCATGGCATATGAGGAGATAAGAGCTCATAGAATTGGGGAGTTAAGTACGTCACCCCATGAATGATATTAAGGAATACAATCCGTCATCCATGCAACTATAACAAGTAATTAACGTGTAAAAGATGTCTAGGGAGTAGTGAAATCTAAGTAAACACATTTTCTCCATTTATTGCTCACAACCTTAGTTAATTTAGTTTATTTTTATTTTTAGTATTTTATTTTGATTGCATCTTTAGTATTGGGTTAGTTGACTAGCAACTAATTCCGCCCAAATCCTTCAAACCCGAGATTTTTACTTGCTTTCTAAAAAATATAAAAATACAAAAAGAATCATCTCTCACCTTTAGAACTAGTATTTAGGTTTTCTAATCCTAGCGACACTATTCCTAGCTGAACGATCAATCCCCCGGTACTTGTCACTATACTATACTACAACGATCAGGTACACTGCCTGGTGGGGGTTGTAAGCTTCTCAAGATCCCTTGAGAGGTAAAGCCTGGTGCGATTCCCACGTATCAAGTTTTTGGCGCCGCAGCCCGGGGAATAGTTATTGTCTAGGTTAGAATTTCTTTTTATTAGGTCTACTTGCTAGATTCCTTTCTAGTAAGATTTTATTTTTATTCTTTAGGTTTTCTTTAGTCTATCTTTTTCTTTGTGCCTTTGTTAGTAAATTAAATTCATTGACTGTTCCGTTGACCATTATGGAAAACGCGAATCCACCCCTTTCCCCTAGAGAAGTGGCTTTGTTACGTGAACAAATTGAGAGTGAGATTAGGGAACTTAGGGAGCTTAATAGTTTGATTAAGGTTGAGCTCGAACATGCATTTTGTAACCTAGCGACCGCCTTGTATTCAAATGAGGACCTAGGGCCTAATGACTTTGTGAATGTTATTGAGGGACTTGAAGAGGGGGAAATAGATCCGAAGCTTAATGACTATTTTAATCTATACCCCACTAAGGAGGAGATTGCCTATTATAATAATCTTATCGATAACCCGCTATCTCCTTTCACTATAATTGAACCTAAGATAAAGAGAGGCGATCCTAAGAATGCTAAGATACCATGTATGATTGTGTATAGGCACATTAGCAATGCTTACATTGACTTTAAATCTCCAATCAACATTATGTCCTCAACTGTTTATAATGATATAGTGAAAACAAGACTTGAACCTAGAAGAGATCCCAAATACCCCGGTGGAGTTTGTAACTTTGTTGGGAGAGTTAAAGGTCTACATGTCTTTGTTGGTAATTTCACTTTTGTCACCGACTTTATGATTGTGGAGGATCTTGCCAATGTTATTGATTGTCGATTATCCAATGTTGTGTTTGGAAAACCGTTTATTGAGGAGTCTAAGTTGGAATATGATGAGATAGAAGGAACGATCCGATTTGCAAGTAACGCCGATAGTATCACTTATAGTATGCCTAATAGGATGAAAGAATTTCGCTTTATATCCCGTTTTGATAAGGACAACGTTGGTGCTTTTGAGGACATCAATGAAGAGGATAAGAAAAAGGGCATGGATTATGTATGGGAAAAAGGAGTCTTTATTACAAAGATTGCTTGGCCCTTGGACCAAGGTATAAAGTCGATAAAGAATTTGTCCAAAAGATTATGGGGGCGGTTGAGAAAAAGGTGATTGGTTTTTACAAAGAATATCTACAATCGAAGAGTGGAACCAATGATGAGGTCACGTAGTAACCCATGACCTTGAGTCTAGCTACAAGACTCGTAAATAAAGAAAAGCGCTTCTTGGGAGGCAACCCATGTTTTGTGTGATTTTGTTTGTTTGTTTGTTATTTGCTTCCGTATGCATGCTTTATTTTTTATTGTTGGTAGATCATGTTTCTCAATTAAAATGTGGAAATACTTTACTTTGTTGTTTTGGCCTAGTCTTAACTCCACCTAAAAGTATTTTTGCAAAAGATAAGTGTAAGGGGAAACCCCAAATATGTTTTTAAGAAACAAACCGATCATGATTCTCCACAATATTAAATGAACATGTATATTCGTATTTGTTAGAGTCAAATGCTTGTATTGAGTCATAATGAAGTTTTGCAGGATTTTCTAGGAAGTAGGACCAAGTTTTTCCAGAAATTTTCCGGAAACTTAACATAAGAATTTCTGCAGGTCACTTCTGACGGCGTCACGAGGTCACTCTTGACGGCGTCACGTGTAAAAATCTGGAAATTTTACCGGTTTTGTTTTTCTAACGGAGTCTTATGGTTTTTGTGAATTATTAAGTTTTATAATCTCCAGGAGATCTGCAAACTTCATTCCACAAGCATTATATCTTATCTTGTTTTCTAGGATTTAGTAACTTATATAGGATGACGCCGATTTTACGCGAGGTTGTCTTGTCTATTTTTTCAGGATTTACAGGTTATGTTTGACAAGAAGATGATTTACATTCTGGAAGGGAAGCTTTGATTGTTCATTTTCTTGGAGGAAGATTTAACCTGGCCACCTTATTATCCATACCGAGCAAATCAGGGGAGTATTTGATTTCATTCTTTTTACTTTTTAACTTTTACATTCTTTACTTGAACATTGGGGACAATGTTCATCTTAAGTGTAAGGGGAGGGTAAAAAGATGATACCTTACATATGCACTTTCGCTTGAGTTTGTTTTGTTTAATGGTAGATGTGTAATAAAACTATGAGAAATACTTGTTAGTGCAATTTTAGTGCCAAATTTAAATTTTTTTACAACATTTAGGAGTGAAACTTTAGCCATAGCAAGCGTCTCATGGATAGGAGATTGTATGACTAGCACATAACCGTATATTCAGAAAAAAAATTTCCACCAAAATATGTGAGTTTCGCCTTTAGATTTGATAGGAAAAACATTTACTATTAGTGCTTATGAGTGTACCGGTAGCATTTAGATTCTAGAAGTTGCGTTAGTGATGCATCCCGAGACCGCTAGTGAGACTACATTCGTGTAGTAGGATTTACTACATGATAAGAGGCATTAGGATCACCCTTGTGTTAAACCCGTATCATAATTACTTGACCATTTAAGTCATATTACTTGGCTAGTTAAGTCAACTAATTTTTCCCACACCCTTAGCGTTGTACTCATTATTAGTACACGAAACCCCTAGTACACCCCTCCGAGCCTATCTTTTCGTTTCTAACTTTAAGTATTTTACTTAAAGGAAGAATTTGTTACACCCCACTTAAATGTACAACCAAATCGCCTTAGCCTTCCGTGTATGCGCTCATTTTTAGTGCATTATTGTTATTTGTGTGGAAAACTAGAAGGGGGGGTTGAATAGTTTTACGTCTTTTTAATTTTATTATGAAAACTTGGTTTAGTTTTAAAACCTTGTTTGTTTTTAAAACTTTGATTCAATCTTATGTGAACTCAAATCTTGAACAATATGAACAAGTATATCTAAGTATGAACAATAATAATAATGTAAGCTAAGTATGTGAAATCAACACATGCATAATATAAACAATTCTAGCTATATACAAGAGATAAGTACGTAATCGTTTATCTTATAATCCTTAGTTATATTTTGTATGAAAACTATACTTGATCGAAATGATCAATTATATGTATGTAACCTTTTTAGTTTGATTTTAAAAACTTTGTTTTGTGAATGAAACTTTAGTTTGATCTTTAAGTAAAATCAATACTAGCACTATATGAGCAACTATATATATACGTCTACGTCTACAAATGTAATAATGATATAAGCAAGATAATAAGTAAGATATGGAAAGATCTAACCGCGAGACAAAGGATTTATAGTGGTTCGGCTACAAGGACACCTTCCTTGCCCTACTCCACTCCTCGAGTCACCTACTCGAGAGTTTTCTTCACTATGTCAACAAGCTCCTTATGGCGGAGAGACCTTACACACCAATATACACACCACTTACACACCAAAGCTTCGTCACAACGAAATCACACCTTCTTCACAACTACTTCACACCAACTAACTACACACCTATCTTCAACACACCAATAGTCTTCACTACAATCTAGTTCACGCCTATCTTCTACACACCAATAATCTTCACTACAATCTACTAGCCAATCACACTATCTATATTCCTAATCACAACTATCTACAATCAAATATTCACAACACACTACACAAAGATATATGTAGATATTCTTGATGATGCACCAACAACTTGGATGTGGAGGTCACAACAAGTTGTAATACTTCTTGTCTTGGAGGATAGAAGTATTCTTCTCTTGTACTTGAGAGGATGATGTAAGAATCACTTTGAAACAAAGGATTATGTATTTATGATCAAAGGATTTGGAGAATAGAAATGAGATCTAGAACAGAAAGTTTTGGGGTGCAAAAGGTGAGAAAAAAATCCAGGTTTAAGGTGGTATTTATAGGCAAAAGAATCTGACAGAGGAGCGTGGCCGGTCCCCTTAATTCATGGCCGGCCCCCTTAAAATTAAGGGGACCGCCCTTTATAATTAAGGGGGCCGCCCAGCTGAAACGGCCAGATTCTTTGTCTTTTAGTGGGGAAAGTTTATTTGGTGAAAAACTAACTGTTTTTGGTTAAAAATTTGAATTCATATATTTAGTATGAATAAAACATTTTTCTTTATTACCAAAAGTGTTTTTCAAAAATATATAATATGTTTATATAATTAAATAAACTTTGCATTAGTTAATTAAATACCCCTTTGATCATAAATTGCACTAAACACTTTGTTTATTCATACCTTAAGTGATTTGGATGTAAAGAGAAATATTAATCACTAAATACTTGTTTATGTCACAAGTTTTAGTTCTATGAGTTTATATTTTGTGATAATCAAAACATAGAGATATTGATAACATGTTAATAATGTTTTTAGGCATTAATTTATGTCAACAATCTCCCTCTTTTTGATTATTACAAAACCTTAAACTCAATATATCTAAAACTTGTTTTTAGACAAGTATTATAGAGTTTACATTTCTCTTCTCCCCCTTTTTGTAAAATCAAAAAGGTTAAGCCAAGTAAGCTTCGCGAGGGAAGTTTAAACGGGTAGAATGCTCCCCCTTGATGTATGCTCCCCCTCATTTGAGAGCACCAAGGGAACGAGCTATGTAGATCTTTGCTACAAAAATATTTTAAGAGAGCAAGATACACATATATGCAAGGCAACAATTATGCAACTAAACAAAGATTCATTCAAGCATTATAGAAATGAAAAGCATTACAACATTCAATATGCTTGAAAAAATAACACAAAAGAAAAGACATAGTCCTATATTGCCTAAGAGAGCACTTGGACTTGCTTGCAACCAAAGGTTGGTTGATTCGTATTTGAAAGTGAAAATCATAAGCATATGGTATGCTTAGATGGTTGATGATGGAGTGTTTGGAATGAGGATGGTTGAGTTAGGGTAAGGTTGTTGGATTAATGGAGGTTGTTGGATTAATGGAGGTATATGTTCGGGTCATGAATGTTGGATAATTTGGTGGTGGAGAGTTTGTAGCGGAAGAGGTTGATTGAGGTTTTGGATGTTGTTCAAGTGAGGGTATTGGATGTGATCTAGTGAAAAGATATTCAATCCAAGTGAAGTGTTCATTGAATGCAATCATTTTTAGGAGAAAGATGCAACAAGGTTAATTGTTGACATGCTTCTCAAGTTGATTTATGTTGTGTGGTGATGAGGGTGATCTAGATGAAGGTGGATCCAAATTGCGTTGAGCAAGATGTAAGGCTAAAAGAGCACTAAGCTCATGGGCTTCTTTTAGCGCCTCAACGAACTTCAAGTGTTCGGAGGAAGGTGATGGTGGTGGAGCGTGATAGTTGTCTTGGGTGAGGGTTTGAACATGCAACATAGGAATGGCATGTGAAGTTGTAGGATGTGGTGGTGATACTCTTGGTGGTGGAGACATGTTTGAGCTTGGGTAATCATGAAAACATGATATGGGTGGAAAAGATGCTTCATGAGTGGATGGTGTTTTTGTTGAATGAGCAACATGTAAAGTGTTGGTAATGAGGTTGGGATTATGGTTTTGGGATTGTGCATGCTCATCATAAGAAGGATCATTAGTCGAAGCACGAATGGATGATTTGTTGTTAAATGGATCATTTGTGTGAGAGTGAGGTTTAGGTGTTGGTTAAATATGAACAACATCGCTTGAGTTGTGAAAAGATTATGAGGTTTGAGTGTAATGTAGAAGGATATGGGTAGTAAAGGTTTTTGATATGTAATGTTGGTGAGAAGGAGAGTGAGGTGTTAGGTAAGTAATGTTTGAAAACATAGGAGGAATTTGGTGTTGGATGTTTGACAACCTCATTTGGTTTGACGGAATTTTAAAGGAAGTTAGGCTTTCTTCTCCAAACAAGTTTCTTGGTGGTTTTGGTTTAATGGGAGAGGAAATGATGAGATGAGTGGAGATTGAGAGGAATGAGAGTGTTTTATAATGTAGGATTGGTGGGATCAAGGATGGATAAACTTTTATGGAAGGTTGAGGATAGAATAAGTTTGTGAATTTTGGGAAGTGTAGGATGAAGTGGGCTAAAAAGTAGAAAAGGGAAACAACACCTTTGATCATCAGATGGCCGGTCCCCTTAATTGGAGGCCGGTCCCCTTAATAATTAAGGGGGCCGCCTTATGATTTAAGGGGGCCGCCCATCTGGTGATTCCCAGATTGCCAGAAAAGGGTTTTTGGTAGTGAATTGCAGAAAGGTTGTGTTTTTGGTTTCAAACAAGTCCAACTCTTTGAGGCAATTAAACATAGACAAATTATGTAGGCAATTATGTAGCTAAAGCATGTTAACCAAGGAGATTAAGTAATCAAGCAATTTCATCTATCATGCAAACATACTCATCTAGCAAGCAAAATATAAGAGCTAGGAAACAATAAGCAACATCAAGTATTTCATAACTACATAACTAGGAGGATTAATCCTAATGTGTATTATGATAACATGGGTTTCTAGACTTGTTACAAACAAAGTCATAATAGACAAACCATGGTCCTCTTGATTTGATTTAGTTCACTTATAAGTGTCATTTATATAAATATATATGACAAATATGAGATCACCATGCATGATTTAAAGAGACGTTTTTAGCATTATTCAACAATGTTTGAAAGTAGGTTTTCATGTAGATATGAGAGTTAATTGAATAAAATAGATTCGGTTTTACTTCAAAAAGTGTTAATGAAGGATAAAGAAAATTTTCTCAATCTTTGGTTTTGATCAAAACAAAATTGTGGATATATATAGTGAAAACATCTTATTTAAAAGTGGGATAGTTATTTGAAAAACTATTTTCTAAAATATGAGGTTTTTGCATATTTTTAACGATATTAGATTTTGACAACAAATATCATTAATCATATATTTTAAAAGATGTTTATTAAAGATCTCATGCTCAAGAGGATTGGTCAAGCCTACTATTATCTCATGCTATCGTTTCTACAAATCCTATGATCCTAAAGGAAGTGATGACTAAAATATATATGTTAGATGCGAGAGGGTTGAACGGGGTATAACCTAACATCTATAGTTCCTTTGTTTTTGCACGCTTATCTATCTTAATGCCATATTCTACGAGAGCTTGTTTCATCCATAGTTTTCTTACGCGAGGGATCTAATCCTACTTCTATATTAACGATTGATCCACTTAACTCATTTCACTTCATCACCATGAGTTTCCTAATAGTGGATATAGAAGATTTCCATTTTCTATTTTGTTCGGCAATGAACAATTTTATCTTATTCCTAGGAAAGTCAACCAATGATGTTTCTAGATTATAAGAATATAAGCAATTATGTACTAAGCATTAATCTAACTAATCATTTATCTAAGCATGCAAATTATAGTGATGAACTTAAAAGAGACGCGTACCTTTTAGTCTTCAATGAAATATCTTCAAGCACTTCAAGTGACCATGTTGACTTATAGAAGACATTTGTAGATGATATTCCAACTTCTTCCAAGATTGACAATTTAGCCACTTGGTCCCCATTGTCTCATTGGTCCAAAGTTGTTTGGTCCAAACATATTTAACATTTGGCAAGGATGCATGTATTGTAGTAATATTTCCCAAGGATTGTAACTTGGTTGATAATTCCACATTTGATTTCTAGTGTTATTGTAATATTGTCTATTTTGATTTCTTCTAGGTTGAGATTTTTTAGATCTTGGATGATGATTGTTAGGTTTTCTTGGTGGTGGAGTTTTAGATCTTAATTTAGGTTTAGAGGATCCTACTTCGGTCTTTAAGGATGGTTTATAAAAAGTTTTTACTTTTTCATCATTCGCAATGGGTATTTTTCTATCTTTTGTAAGTATATACTTAGGATTTGATTCTAATGATTTTTGTTTACTAGATTCACATTCAAACTTTATACTTTTATTTTCACTAGTTGAAACATTAGTTGAAGTTAATCCTAGACCGGTTTTATCTCCCGAAGTTTCTTGAGCACTTATTATTTTCTTAAGTGGGTTACTACTATTTTTAAACTTGTCAAGTTTGAAAATTTCATCTTTAAGTTTTTCATTTTCATTATTAACCTCTATGCATGTTTTACATTCTATAAAAACTTCTTTTCCTTTTTCCATATGTTGTAGTCTAATTTTTAATTCGAGTACTTCATTTTCTAATAGATTATTAATATGTTTTAGTGACTTATTTTTAGCTATAACCTTTTGACCTAATTTGCATAACCTATTATATTCACTATCTAGGTCTTTTTTGTCTAATGATAAATTTTCGTCACTAAAGTATTTGGTTTCGGAACGTACCTCGCTTGATGTCTTAGCCATAAGACATTTCTCCTCATTTGTGATTTCTTTCTCATCGTCATCGCTATCACTCCAAGCTCCTCCAACAAACGCCTTTTGATTTCTTGACATCATTGGACATTTTCCGATGAGATGATTTGGATCACCACATTTGAAGCACTTCCTATCACTTTTGCCATTTTGTCATCTTTATTTCTTTGGTTTGCTTTCCTTTCATCATGCGGTTGTCTAACGAATCTTCCTCGCCTTTTGAAGAATTTCTTGAAGTCTCTTACGGCCATCGCATATTCTTCGTCATCACTTTCGGAGGTTGAGCTATCCTCGTTACTAGATTCCTTCCTAGCTTTCAACGCAATTGACTTGCTTTGCTCTCTTTTTCCATTGACCATCTCGAAGTCTTTCTTTATTATTGCTTCGTAGACTTTCAGGTTGCCGATCAACTCATCAAGTTGAAGAGTTGACAAGTTCTTCGATTCTTCAATCGCCGTAACTTTAGCTCGCCATTTTGGATGAAGAGCCCTAAGAAATTTCCTAACAAAATTCTTACTAGAAAGATTCTCATCAAGTGCTTTTAAACTTGTGATGATGGTGTTAAACCTAGCAAAAGCATTATCTATTGATTCCTCCTCCGGAATTGTAAATTGTTCATATTGTTGAACAAGAAGATCTATTTTGTTCTCTTTAACTTGACTATTACCTTGGTGAGTGATTAGTAAAGAATCCCAAATTTCTTTTGCGGTTTTACACATAAAAATTCTTTCATATTCTTTGCGTGGTAAGGCATTATAAATAACCATTTTAGCCTCATTATTTTTTGCTAGTTTCTTTTTCAAATCATCATTTTGTTTTTCAAAAGATACAATTTCGTCCATTTTAGTTTCAAAATTATATTGAATAGGGGGAAAATCACCAAAGGTAATGACATGCCAAAGATCAAGATCTTTTGATTTCATATAAGTTTCGAATCTATTTTTCCAATATAAAAATCCATCACTTTCAAATAGTGGTGGTCTTTGCATAGATTGCCCTTCTAAATATTTTTCAGATTCCATAGATCGTTACAAGTTTTAAAATACAATATATTTTAAAAATCTTGCTAGACGTGGCTCTGGTACCAATTGTGGAAAACTAGAAGGGGGGGTTGAATAGTTTTACGTCTTTTTAATTTTATTATGAAAACTTGGTTTAGTTTTAAAACCTTGTTTGTTTTTAAAACTTTGATTCAATCTTATGTGAACTCAAATCTTGAACAATATGAACAAGTATATCTAAGTATGAACAATAATAATAATGTAAGCTAAGTATGTGAAATCAACACATGCATAATATAAACAATTCTAGCTATATACAAGAGATAAGTACGTAATCGTTTATCTTATAATCCTTAGTTATATTTTGTATGAAAACTATACTTGATCGAAATGATCAATTATATGTATGTAACCTTTTTAGTTTGATTTTAAAAACTTTGTTTTGTGAATGAAACTTTAGTTTGATCTTTAAGTAAAATCAATACTAGCACTATATGAGCAACTATATATATACGTCTACGTCTACAAATGTAATAACGATATAAGCAAGATAATAAGTAAGATATGGAAAGATCTAACCGCGAGACAAAGGATTTATAGTGGTTCGGCTACAAGGACACCTTCCTTGCCCTACTCCACTCCTCGAGTCACCTACTCAAGAGTTTTCTTCACTATGTCAACAAGCTCCTTATGGCGGAGAGACCTTACACACCAATATACACACCACTTACACACCAAAGCTTCGTCACAACGAAATCACACCTTCTTCACAACTACTTCACACCAACTAACTACTCACCTATCTTCAACACACCAATAGTCTTCACTACAATCTAGTTCACGCCTATCTTCTACACACCAATAATCTTCACTACAATCTACTAGCCAATCACACTATCTATATTCCTAATCACAACTATCTACAATCAAATATTCACAACACACTACACAAAGATATATGTAGATATTCTTGATGATGCACCAACAACTTGGATGTGGAGGTCACAACAAGTTGTAATACTTCTTGTCTTGGAGGATAGAAGTATTCTTCTCTTGCACTTGAGAGGATGATGTAAGAATCACTTTGAAACAAAGGATTATGTATTTATGATCAAAGGATTTGGAGAATAGAAATGAGATCTAGAACAGAAAGTTTTGGGGTGCAAAAGGTGAGAAAAAAATCCAGGTTTAAGGTGGTATTTATAGGCAAAAGAATCTGACAGAGGAGCGTGGCCGGTCCCCTTAATTCATGGCCGGCCCCCTTAAAATTAAGGGGACCGCCCTTTATAATTAAGGGGGCCGCCCAGCTGAAACGGCCAGATTCTTTGTCTTTTAGTGGGGAAAGTTTATTTGGTGAAAAACTAACTGTTTTTGGTTAAAAATTTGAATTCATATATTTAGTATGAATAAAACATTTTTCTTTATTACCAAAAGTGTTTTTCAAAAATATATAATATGTTTATATAATTAAATAAACTTTGCATTAGTTAATTAAATACCCATTTGATCATAAATTGCACTAAACACTTTGTTTATTCATACCTTAAGTGATTTGGATGTAAAGAGAAATATTAATCACTAAATACTTGTTTATGTCACAAGTTTTAGTTCTATGAGTTTATATTTTGTGATAATCAAAACATAGAGATATTGATAACATGTTAATAATGTTTTTAGGCATTAATTTATGTCAACAATTTGTTAAACTCTAAGTTAACTTTCTAATTGATTACATGGTTGCTAAGTCGAGTCATATCCTTGTACATATTGTTTTTGGACGATTGGGACTCATGGGTAAAGTACTTATTTTATGGAGTAATGGGGAAGAACATCATATTATTACTCCCATATGTACGTTAATCTTAAAAGTACTCCAAGTGTTTTGATTTTCTTAATTCGAGTCATTAGATTAGTTTAATGTAAAGTATGTAAAGATTCAAGTGTAAGGGGAATGTTCATCCCCTATAATGTATTATTTTGGATGGTAGGGTAAGAGTGTATGCACAAAAAAAAAAAAATTAAAAAAAAATAATAATAATAAAAAAATCGAAAAATCAAGAAAAAGAAAAAAAAATAGAAAAAGGAAAAAGAGAAAAAACATACGGACTACCATCCCGTTTCATTCTATGTTCATTTTATGCTTTTGTTATTTTTTCATTTATTAGCTTAAGTCGAGTCTAGTCTTGGCTTAGCAACGCCATATTGTACATGTAATTAACCAAGATTGTTAACTCGCCACCAGTAAAGTTCCTTTATCCAACAAAACCGTGTATTTCATATCCCTACACCTAATGTTACAACCCTTTAAAAGACCTCTTTGATAGTTTATCCTAGGTGCTTACTCCATGTGGTGGAGGTTTGATCATTTCCCAAGCCTATGGTAATCTATTTTGCTATGACAGGTAGTGAGAGATATCTTCCGTTTCCATATTGTAATTTATACTTTATTACACCCGAGAGATGTGAGTATGTAAACATTATTTGTGAGGTGCTAGTGTATGACCTCAGTGCTTGTCTATTGGTCTTTAGTGGAACGATTATTTGTTGTAATTACTTTTATATTAGTGTTAAATGACCCCTAACTTGTCTTTTGAGTAGAATAAAAGCGCATTTGCTTGAGGACAAGCAAATCTCAAGTGTAAGGGTATATGATGAGGCGAAAAATGAACCACTTTTAGGGGGTCATTTAAGCCCGGAATTGAATTTATTTGATCAAATATTGCCCTAAATCGTTCCTTTTGTGATTTTAGGTACTTTGGGAGTGAAATCTGGAACAGGAAGCAATTCGGACGTTTTTGGAGCATAAAAGTGAAGAAAACGCCAAAGTCTTAATTTTTCTTGCTGGGAATAGTAGGTGACGGCGTCAAGAGCAACACCCTGACGGCGTCAAGAGTAAATTCCATGACGACCCAGTACAGAATGGACGGCGTCACGAAGTAGGGCGTCAAGAGTAAAAGTCATGACGGCCTGGAAATGCATAACACATGACGGCGTCAAAAGGAGATCAAGGCAGTCCGAGAAGAGTTTTGGCGGCGAGGTGACGGCGTCACAGGTTTTGTCTTGACGCCGTCAGACCCTATTTCCTATATATAGTTTTCTAATTTTCACATTAAAAAAAAGAGAAGTTTTGGAGAAACCCTAAGTACGAATTTGGTGCGAATTTTACAGGTTTTTCAAGGGTTCTAAGCCCTTGATACCTTTCATGTGTAATTGAGATAAGTATTCTTTTAATTCAATCAATATGTCTATGTGTTGATTGTCTATATCTTGTTCTTGTCTTAATTCCATCATGCTAGGCTAGATCTATCTTGTGTTTGCTTAGATCTAATGAAACATAGATGTTAATTATGTGTTGATTACTTGTTTATAGTTGTTTTGGATGAATGAATTTGATGTTAGGCTTAAGAAAACTGGCAGATCTCCAAATGGTAACATGCTTGAACGTCTTAGGAAACATGAACCGATATGCACTAGGTCTTTATTGGTTGTATTTAATGCATGAGCCACTGTTTATAATCCCTATGGTTGTGCTGGGCATGGCATAGGAGGAGATAAGAGCACATAGAATTGGGGAGTTAAGTACATCACCCCATGAATGATATTAAGGAATACAATCCATCATCCATGCAACTATAACAAGTAATTAACGTGTAAAAGATGTCTATGGAGTAGTGAAATCTAAGTAAACACATTTTCTCCATTTATTGCTCACAACCTTAGTTAATTTAGTTTATTTTCATTTTTAGTATTTTATTTTGATTGCATCTTTAGTATTGGGTTAGTTGACTAGCAACTAATTCCGCCCAAATCCTTCAAACCCGAGATTTTTACTTGCTTTCTAAAAAATATAAAAATAAAAAAAGAATCATCTCTCAGCTTTAGAACTAGTATTTAGGTTTTCTAATCCTAGCGACACTATTCCTAGCTGAACGATCAATCCCCCGGTACTTGTCACTATACTATACTACAACGATCAGGTACACTGCCTGGTGGGGGTTGTAAGCTTCTCAAGATCCCTTGAGAGGTAAAGCCTGGTGCGATTCCCACGTATCAAACCCCCACCAGGCAGTGTACCTGATCGTTGTAGTATAGTATAGTGACAAGTACCGGGGGATTGATTATTCAACTCATGAATAGTGTCGTTAGGATTGAAATTGATCTAACTAGGTCTAAAGGTGAAGGATGATTCTTTTTTGTATTTTTTATATTTTATGAAAAGCAAGTAAAAATCTCGGGTATTGGAAGGAGGGGCGGAATTAGTTGCTAATTAACTAACCCAAAAGCTACTAATATAACTAATGTGCAAGAAAACTAAACTAAGGTTCTACAAGATAAGTGAAGCATGTCTACCCATGATATGTTACTCCTTGCTAGCTATCCAATTCTACATATTGAATTGTCACACCTTGTTTTAATTGACGGGTTGTATTCCTTAATACCATTCATGGGGTGGCGTACTTACTTCCCCAATTCTATAAGCTCCTACTTCACTCCTATGTCGAGCCGGCTAAGAAGCTCCTAACATGGGATCACTAGAATTCGCTCATGCATTAAATACAACCATAAAAACCTAGTACACATCGGCTCATGTTTCTTAAGACATTAAAGCAAGTTACACAATGGAGATCTGCCAGTTTTCTTAAGCCTAACATCAAATTCATTCAATCAAAACAAGAATCAATAGGAAACAAGAATTATAAACTAAACCAACTAGATCTATTGAAGTTGTCACGCCTTAATTGATGGAGATAGACACAAACATCCACAAGAAATCAATGAGATCTAATTAATTATACACAAGTTTCACACAATCATAAGTAGACACAAGGTGAATTAGTAAAACATCATCAAAGAAGAGCAATCAACAATGATAATGGAAAACATAATTAAGATAGAATCAACAAAACAATACATGATGTTTATGGAGTGATTGAAACCCTCTAAATTGCTGGAAAAACACCTACCTAAACCCAGGAATCGACCTTAGGGTTTAGGGCTTACAAATAATGAAGTTATGAAGTTATATTTATACGCAGTTTTCTGTCCGCACCGATCTGACGGCGTCACCTCTAAGGTGTGATGGCATCAAGAAGCCTTTTCACCAAATTGTAGATATTTTCGTCCTCTTCGCGTGGGCTTTTGAATCACTTAAATCCGAGTTTGTATGCAAAAGTCATGACCAAAACAATATCAGCTACTCCGCGCGCAAGTTTTGAGAAGTTAACATGTGACGGCCTTGGGTGACGCCTTCACGTTTCTTCTGGGTAGTCACCACTTTTACTCTTGACGCCGTCAAGATTTTCTTCTTGACGTCGTCATCCACTGTTCCCAGCATGGAAAATTAAGTCTTTGTCGTTTTCTTCACTTTTATGCTCCAAAAACGTCCGAATTGCTTCTTTTTCCAGAATTCACTCCCAAAGTATCTAAAATCACAAAAGGAACGATTTAGGGCCATATTTGATCAAATAAATTTAATTCCGGGCTTAAATGACCCCCTAAAGGTGGTTCATTTTTCGCCTCATCATATACCCTTACACTTGAGATTTGCTTGTCCTCAAGCAAATGCGCTTTTATTCTAGTCAAAATACAAGTTAGGGGTCATTTAACACTAATATAAAGGTAATTACAATAAATAATCATTCCACTAAAGACCAAAGACAAGCACGGAGGTCATACACTAACACCTCACAAATAGTGTTTAGATACTCACATCTCTCGGGTGTAATAAAGTAATATCACTATATGGAAATGGAAAACATCTCTCACTACCTGTCATAGCAAAATAGATTACCATAGGTTTGGGAAAGGATCAAACCTCCACCACATGGCGTAAGCACCTAGGATAAACTATCAAAGAGGTCTTTTAAAAGGTTGTAACGTTAGGTGTAGGGATATGGAATACATGGTTTTGTTGGATATAGGCAGTCTTTACTGGTGGCGAGTTAACAATCTTTGTTAATTACATGTACAATATGGCGTTGCTAAGTCAAGACTAGACTCGACTTAAGCTGATAAATGAAAAATAACAAAAACATAAAACAAACATAGAATGAAAAGGGATGGTAGTCCGTATATTTTTTTTCTTTTCTTTTTTTTTTTCTTTTTTCTTGATTTTTCGATTTTTTTTTTTTTTTTTTTTTTTTTTTTTTTTTTTTTTTTTTTTTTTTTGTGCATACACTCTTACCCTACCATCCAAAATAATACATTATGGGGAATGAAAATTCCCCTTACACTTGAATTTTTACATACTTTACAATTAACTAATCTAATGACTCGAATTAAGAAAATCAAAACACTTGGAGTACTTTTAAGATTAACGTACATATGAGGGTAATATATGATGTTCTTCCCCATTACTCCATAAAATAAGTACTTTACCCATGAGTCCCAATCGTCCCAAAACAATATGTACAAGGATATGACTCGACTTAGCAACCATGTAATCAATTAGATAATTAACTTAGGGTTTAACAAATAACAATAATGCACTAAAGATGAGTGCATACACGGAAGGCTAAGGCGATTTGGGTGTACATTTAAGTGGGTGTAACAAATTCTTCCTTTAAGTAAAATGCTTAAAGTTAGAAACAAAAAGATAGGCTCGGAGGGGTGTACTAGGGGTTTCATGTACTAAAAATGAGTACAACGCTAAGGTGTGGGAAAAATTAATTGACTTAATTAGCCAAGTAATATGATATAAATGGTGAAGTAATTATGATACGGGTTTAACACAAGGGTGATCCTAATGCCTCTTATCATGTAGTAAATCTTACTACACGAATGTAGTCTCACTAGCGGTCTCGGAATGCATCACTAATGCAAGTTCTGGAATCTAGACGCTACCGGTACACTCATAAGCACTAATAGTAAATGCTTTTCCTATCAAATCTAAAGGCGAACCTCACATATTTAGGTGAAATTTTTTTTTGAATGGTACGGTTATGTGCTAGTCATACAATCTACTATCCATGAGACGCTTGCTATGGCTAAAGTTTCACTCCTAAATGTTGTAAAAAATTTTAAATTTGGCGCTAAAATTACACTAACAAGTATTTCTCATAGTTTTATTACACATCTACTATCAAACAAACAAATTCAAGCGAAAGTGTATCTGTAAGGTATCATCATTTTACCCTCCCCTTACACTTAGGATGAACATTGTCCCCAATGTTCAAGTAAAGAATGTAAAAGTGAAATAAGTAAAACGAATGAAATCAAATACTCCCCTGATTCACTCGGTATGGATAATAAGGTGGCCAGGTTAGATCTTCCTCCAAGAAAATGAACAATCAAAGCTTCTCTTCCAGAATATAAATCATCTTCTTGTCAAACATAACCTGTTAAACCTGAGAAAACAAACACAAAAACCCAAAGCATCAATCTGAACAAAGAAAACTCACAACTAGATGTAATTCCAGACTTAAGAATAGAAACAAAACAATTAAAGATATAATGCTTGTGGAATGAATGTTTGCAGATTTCCTGGAGTTTATAAAACTAAAGAATTAACAAAAACTTTAAGACTCCGGTATAAACAAAAACTAGCAAAATTTCCAGAATTTTACACATGATGCCGTCAAGAGTAAACTCATGACGCCGTCAGAAGTGGCCTGCAGAAATCTTTACGTTAAGTTTCCGGAAAATTTCTGAAAAAACTTATGTCCTACTTCCTGGAAAATCCTGCAAAACATCATTATGACTCGATACAAGCATTTGACTCTAACAAGTACTAATACACATGTCCATTTAATATTGTTGTGGTTAATGCTCAATTTTGTTCTTATAAACAAATTTGGATCTCCCTTACACTTATCTTTTGCAAAATACCTTTATATGCAATTAAGACGAAGTTAAAAACAAAATAAAGCATTTTCACAATTTATTTTGAAACATGAGCCACAAGCAACAAAAATAAAACATGCATACGGAAACAAATAAAATCAAATAAACAAACAAACAAACAAATAAATAAATAAAGCTTGGTTGCATCCCAATAAGCGCTTGTTTTTGTTCCAGTCACGAGCCTGACTCTACCCTTATTTAATGGAAATAGGGGAGGTTTCCCTACACTTTGAATTAAGTGCGGGTGGAAGTAGCGATACACACCCTTAGGGTGGAAATATGCCACGTGAGGTGAAGGGGGTGAGTGAATGGCTTCCTTCATCCTAAAACTACCCGGATAATATTGGTTGATGGGTGGGTCGGTTCCTCTTTTGTCTCTTAGGTAGTGATAATAGCAAACCTAGTGCTTCATCCAACTTATGATTTGTTGCAATGGCTCTCTCCATAATTCCTTGGCAAACTAGGTCGCATTTCCTATTGGCCTCACTAAAATTAGATCTTAAACATAGAGGTTGTTCAGAAGAATCTATCCTAGGTGAAGGCTCATATGATTCATAAGTATCTCTAAATGAGGTATTTTGAACTCTTTGGTGTGTTAGCCGCTCAACCTTATCTTGTAATCTTAGAAGTCTAAGTGTAAAGTCCATTTGAAGCAAATTACAAACAAAATCACAAAGAAAAGATAGACTACGAGAAAGCTACAAAATAAAAAGAAAAAAAAAAATCTCACTTGATAGGAATCTAATTAGTAGACCTAATAAAAATCAAATTCAACCTAAACAATAACTATTCCCCGGGCTGCGGCGTCAAAAACTTGATGCGTGGGAATTGCACTAGGCTTTACCTCTCGAGGGATCTCGAGAAGCTTACAACCTCCACCAGGCAGTGTACCTGATCGTTGTAGTATAGTATAGTGACAAGTACCGGGGGATTGATCGTTCAACTCAGGAATAGTGTCGCTAGGATTGAAATTGATCTAACTAGGTCTAAAGGTGAAGGATGATTCTTTTTTGTATTTTTTATATTTTATGAAAAGCAAGTAAAAATCTCGGGTATTGGAAGGAGGGGCGGAATTAGTTGCTAATCAACTAACCCAAAAGCTACTAATTAAACTAATGTGCAAGAAAACTAAACTAAGGTTCTACAAGATAAGTGAAGCATGTCTACCCATGATATGTTACTCCTTGCTAGCTATCCAATTCTACCTATTGAATTGTCACACCTTGTTTTAATTGACGGGTTGTATTCCTTAATACCATTCATGGGGTGGCGTACTTACTTCCCCAATTCTATAAGCTCCTACTTCACTCCTATGTCGAGCCGGCTAAGAAGCTCCTAACATGGGATCACTAGAATTCGCTCATGCATTAAATACAACCATAAAAACCTAGTACACATCGGCTCATGTTTCTTAAGACATTAAAGCAAGTTACACAATGGAGATCTGCCAGTTTTCTTAAGCCTAACATCAAATTCATTCAATCAAAACAAGAATCAATAGGAAACAAGAATTATAAACTAAACCAACTAGATCTATTGAAGTTGTCACGCCTTAATTGATGGAGATCGACACAAACATTAACAAGAAATCAATGAGATCTAACTAATTATACACAAGTTTCACACAATCATAAGTAGACACAAGGTGTATTAGCAAAACATCATCAAAGAAGAGCAATCAACAATGATAATGGAAAACATAATTAAGATATAATCAACAAACCAATACATGATATCTATGGAGTGATTGAAACCCTCTAAGTTGCTGGAAAAACACCTACCTAAACCCAGGAATCGACCTTAGGGTTTAGGGCTTACAAATAATAAAGTTATGAAGTTATATTTATAGGCAGTTTTCTGTCCGCACCGATCTGACGGCGTCACCTCTAAGGAGTGATGGCGTCAAGAAGCCTTTTTCACCAAATTGTAGATATTTTCGTCCTCTTCGCGTGGGATTTTGAATCACCTAAATCCGAGTTCGTATGCAAAAGTTATGACCAGAACAATATCAGCTACTCCGCGCACAAGTTTTATGAAGTTAACTTGTGACGGCCTTGGGTGATGCCTTCACGTTTCTTCTGGGCCGTCACCACTTTTACTCTTGACGCCGTCATCCACTGTTCCCAGCAAGAAAAATTAAGTCTTTGCCGTTTTCTTCACTTTTATGCTCCAAAAACGTCCGAATTGCTTCCTTTTCCAGAATTCACTCAAAAAGTACCTAAAATCACAAAAGGAACGATTTAGGGCAATATTTGATCAAATAAATTCAATTCCGGGCTTAAACCCCCTAAAAGTGGTTCATTTTTCGCCTCATCAGGTTTACCTTTGTTTGTGCAGGAAATACAACTTACTACTTGGATTAGTGCATAAACCACATAGCGGACGATCCATCAAGGACGGCCCGTATCGAACTAAGCCCAATCCTAACCCATTCACACTTTTTGCACTAACAAGTTAGTGCAATCTATGGGACCCAGTGCATAACGGCGTTCTCGAAAAATACTCACCACGAGCAAACGATCCGGCAAAACTATCTCAGCGTCAACACCTGCCTTGCGGAAGACGATGGGAAAAGATAGAATACTGAAAGGTCAAAACAAGCTGACATCTAGTGCTGCTCCCCAAGAGCACAACAGCGATCATGATCATCAGTTAATGATATTCCGGAGTGAGGAAGCTCATCCTACAAAAATGCCGCAAGAAAAACCTGGCGGAGTGGAAACTCATCCAGACCTCGCGAAGAATTCAAAACGGGCCGAATATGAAGCATCCAAACGAAGTAAAGGCACCAGTGGAAAAAGAAGGATCGAACAACCTCAAGGTCCAAGAAAAAATGGAACCCCGGAGGGCAAACGACCAAAGTTGCGTCAAGAAAGAAGCCCCAAAAAGAAACCTGGAAGCTATTGTAAGCAGCAAAGCTACGGTAAAACAGCGGAAGGCGGGAACGCCGTAAAAAAACCTCCAGAAAGGAAAGAGCGTTTCATCCATGCAAAACACGATGTGGCAAGCAATATAATGGAGGCCGGAAAAATGAATGCTAAGGAAGATAACCAAGGGCAGGCATACATACTTGTAGAAATCGACCCGTTCATGGACAACATCCACAATGCAAAACTACCAAGAAAGACTCGCATGCCGGATAACATCCAATCATACGACGGAAGCCAAGACCCCGAAGACCATGCCAAGGCATTCCAGCTAGCAGCATGGGCACTTCATTGGGATATGGCTACCCAATGCCGTGTGTTCCAATTCACACTTACAGGAGCCGCCAGGGTCTGGTTTGAAAATATCCCCCAGAAGTCCATAAGCAGTTACTACGACCTGAGGGATGCGTTCTTGGAAGCCTTCCAAAAAATGGAAAGACACAAAAGAAAAGATAACGAAATCCACTATGCTAAGCAAAAGAAAGATGAGTCGCTAGAAGACTTCAAAAAAAGGTTCCTGATGGAAAGCAGAAAAGTCAAAGGTGTGTTAGACGTTGTAAAGATCGCGAAATTCATGAATAAAGTATCCAATCCAGGATTAGTAAAATACTTACACAAGAGCATTCCGGAATCCGTAGAAGAAATGATGAAAATAATCATATCCTACCAAAGAGGGGAAGAAGCAACAAGAAACATAGAGCAATGGAGACGACTCCCACACATAAAATAAATGGGGCAAAGTCACAAGAAAACATGCGGCACCTTCCCCAACTCAATAAAGGTGTGTTATAAAAAAAATAAAAAAAAAGAAAAAAATAAAAAACCCTCACAAACACAAGCGAAGAATGAGTCATCACTTAATGAGTCACGATGCCTCTATAACCAAAAGGACATTCGCGTAGCTTAAACAAAAACTAAGGATTAATATGGGGTCGCAAGACACTCAGGAAGACTGAACAAAGTGGTACATGGCTCTCCATGACACAACAAATAAAGTATAAAGTTTGGCAAAAAGCTACAAACACCAACTGGGATGGTGCGGGACACATAAATCAAATAAAGAAGAAAAGAAGTTAACTTTCGCAGTTAACAAAATCAACGGGCCCCTATCAGTTAGCTTAAGGGCGATGAAAGGTACGCGATGTCGGAAGGATAAAAAACTAGTACGGATAAATCCCAGTCCGCTGGACAACTTAAAAAGAAAATGTATGGGGTATACAAATACGTGTCCCTTTCCAAAGCATCAGAATGACTAGCTTGCGTACTTTCTGCCAGGCCTAGTCAGTCAACAAAAAACCTTAACTGCAAGGCCTATTCACACGCCTACGGGTCATAAATGCAGATTCAAAAACCGAGAAAAATGCCAAAACTGATCGGCTATAAATAGCGGTCAAAGAGAAACAAAAAATCCAAAAAACAAAATACATAAACACCTACAAAACCTCCCCCAGCAAAAGATGAAGACGTTACACCGACATTGTAACATAAAACCGGTCATCAAAAATGGTAACAGTCGCTTACTGACAAAACGTCACGTAATCACGATCATCATATATAAATACATGACCCACCCAGGCGACGCGACGATGCTAATAACCAAAAACAAAAGAGAGAGGTGTCTACGGAACACATACGCGTTCTTAAATGACTACTAATAAACCTTAGTCGCTCTTAAGTGACGACTAATGTTGGATCAATATACTCTGACCAAACTACTTTGTAGCTTGTAAGGTTTTAACAATATTGAGTAAACTCAACACTATTAATATTGAAACACTGTTTTGACCTTGTAAAGCATGCGGAATCTACTAACACAAAGCTTAAGAAGAACTTTTATATTAAACCAAACTTGAACCTGCTTGATTACACAGATTCACTAACAATCCCTAACTTGACTAATATCGACTTCTCTAACTTATATTTTTAACACATAAAACTCATTACGACTAATACCTCTTAAGGCTCCTTTTATAGATACAAGGATATCCTTGAGTCGGTTTACAATACTTGAACGATAAGTAATTATCCCTAACTAATTTTAGAATATTCATACAATATTACATAATAATCCTTTAATCAATATTGCACTTAAGTCCTTATTCTCTTCGAAGTACTTTGAATAATCTTCAATATGTAACAGTACTTTGACCATGTTTGACTTTGATCTTCAAGCAGCACTTTGACACAGCAGTACTTTGAAATA
Organism: Artemisia argyi; assembly: GCA_030686995.1. NCBI lineage: Eukaryota > Viridiplantae > Streptophyta > Magnoliopsida > Asterales > Asteraceae > Artemisia > Artemisia argyi. The sequence continues at coordinate 41,379,652 of CM060676.1, read as the reverse complement.
CAGAAGTACCTTGATTTTTATATCCCAACAACTAATAACATAGAGCCACAAGGCTCCTCAAATCCCATTCATCTAAGTTCCCTGTTGAATCGATCTCCACCTCTTCCCTCGAGCAGTGCGGAAAAAACCGTACCGCACTCGCATGAAGAAGAGGTCTCACATTCCCCCACATACGTGCACACCGACGGGCCCAAACGACCGACAACTACAAAAGAAGCCAAGTGCCGCGGACATCAAATGGGTATAGCGGAAGGACGGACCCAAATGTATAACTGGGATTGCGCAAACGGTAAGGGCCTAGCTCTGAGCTAGGATTCCCATTAAACACCTGGTCGATGGTGGCAAAACACGAGCATCGGTCCACCTGGCGGGTAAGCATAAAAGGGAGAATGTGTCATCAGGATTCGCTGACGGGAGGGATGGAATGCGGATGCACGGACGTCTGTAGGGAAGGACGCTGAAGCATGACCAAAGGATACTTCATCATGAAAATGGACATCCGAATATCAAGGAGCTTCACCATGCAATGTCAATCAGCCAAAGATGGAGTCGACGAACTTCCAGTCGTGTCACAACTCACCATTTCAGGTCATTTCAGGTCATTTCCCGAACTTTGGAAAAACACTATTCATCAAACACTATTCATCAAAACACTATTCATCAGTTTACTATTCATCATTTTTGGTGTCAGTTTGACATTCCGAGAAGCATTCTGAAAATTTACTATTCACGGAACACTATTCATTGCGGGAAAAGATTTCATCATTCACGTGCATTACACATTTCATCGTAAATTTAGTTTACGGATATTCAAATTCGCGTAACCGGATTGGGTTAGGTGCGAATTCATTTCATTAGTGTTGAGAACACTGCATACGGACTGGAGATAGTCTGCATATCATCATAACAGCATTTTCATGTTATACCACTCTCAGGATTTTCAAATTACTATATTCAGTACATTTAACGTTTTTACGTATAAGTAATTATAGTAAACGTTAACACATGGTTTATACACTACGAATATATCTAAATATTCCCACAATGGTCCCGACATATTTTTATATCCATTTTAACATCATAAAAGTTATAACATTCAGTTACCCAGTATTTTGGAAATTTATTTTATTTATAACGTACGCTTATGAATATTACGACGGTTTTCGTGAAAACTAAACAATAATCACCCGATCACTCAGTAAATGTACCCAACATATTTTTAATATGTTTTTAACATTATTATAACTTTATTTCATCCCGGTATACTTCGTGAACGTTTATTGCTATTAAACCCGGTACCCGATTTTAACGAATAACGCGTAATAACACTTAACGCTACACTATATTTTCTAAGTGATCAAAACCGTTTTGGCTACTCCTTTTCACACCCAAAACCGGCCATGTGCCACCCCTTTTAACCATGTGCATTGATTTCCCATTTTAAACTAATAAACCTATATTAACATAACTTTACTAATTTACAAAATCATAATCTCACTTTTCACCAAGATCAAAAGTTCATCTTTCTCTTGCTCTCTTCTCAAACCCACGACTTCACCATGATCCATGATCCATCCATGGTTTTTCAAAAGCTAAAGCTACAAACTTGTTCCTTTTATCATTCTAAACAAGAATCAAGTAACAAAAACACAAGAACATCAAGCATAATCATCCAATAATCATCTCATTTTGTCAAGTAAGTTTTCATCTTTATTTTTTTATGGATCATCCTATTTTTACATGTATTACATAAGTATCATGCTAAAAACCATGTACAAGTAGCTATACCACACTTTATTTTGGCTAAAAACAAACATACAAACCCTAACTTATTTGTTATGAATCCCCTAGCTCTAATAACTTGGTTAGGAGTCCATGGCACCCTAAGAAGGTGTATGGTAAGATTAGATTAGTCATGTGGTGATTACAAGAGGTTTGGTGATGGTAGAAATTGGTTTTTAACCTTGGAAACTTGATTTGGAACCTATTTTAGACATGCTGTCCCGTTTTGTAAAAATCTGGAAAATCAGTAAACACCAAGGAAACTTTGGCAAAATTTTTAGAAAATACTTTCAAAAACGAATCCGTAGGCGAAAGAACGGATTAAAAAGAGTCTATAACGAAGGAGTTATGATTTTTGCAAGATTGTTGACGAAAAGTATTTTCTGGAAATTAGTTGCTGTTGGACGTTTTTCGTCGGTCAAAAAGAGGCTTTAAACGTAACCCGGAGGAGCCGAGCTTTCCAAAATATATTACTACATACTAAGACGAAACCGTGGATATAAAGAACAAGTAAAACGGACAAGTAACGACAAAGATATACTCGTTTGAATATCGGCTAAAACCATTTTATAATTGACAGCTTTTATTAAATTTGGCACAAAAACTACGAAGTACATTTTTGAGCTAGACATAATATTAAGTACCGAGCTTAATAACTAACGTAGTATTAGTTATTATGAGTATGTTTTCATCATTTCAAGGATTACAACCCGAGTATTTCAACGCTAACATGGAAACTTACGTTATATATATATAAGTATATATATATTATAACTAGCCATTTATATTTTCTAATAGCAATATTTTCCAAATTCTTGGAATATATACTTTTGATACCAACAAGTGTTTTTCAAAGAGTAGAGTGGTATAGTAAACATGTGCATGGACATTCATAACATCATTTCATGATCTAAAGTAGATCGTACATCATTCATATTAGGTTGCGGCTAGTATGCGCGCCTTGTTTTTCAGCTCAGTACATGTTCATGGTACCATCATATTGGGTTACGACAGCAAATTGTTCATTGGTGTTCATTTCATTTCATCACGGTTTCATCAGTTGAGGTGAGTTTTCATAGCCCCGTTTTCAATACAATATTTTGATTTCAAATCCCACGGGGGGAATACATTGCACCAATCATTTTAGTACGAGCCCAAGTATTCAAACATGTACATAGCTTAAGTTACCTTGCCATGTGACAAGTCCCCTGTATCATCATGAACCGTTAATTTCAAGTACTAAGCGAGAGTGAGTGGATAGATCTATCGAGGGTGACGCCTCCATCCGTGGTAGTGGATACCAACAGTAAGCGGATGCATGTCATGTCTTTTACATTTGAATGTTTCGGCAGAACATTCGGGAGGGGCATAGAATTTCATCAGTCATAGCTTCGGTGTCATGAGCTTAAGGCTATTGTACAATTTTCACGAGATTTTTATCTTGCATTTTTACTTGTGGTGGCCGTACATCAGTACATTTTACAAACCTATGGAATTCACCAACATTCGTGTTGACGTTTTAGCAATGTATTTCAGGTTATTAAGGTAGCTCATGTGACATGCATTTGGACCTTCATGGAGTCGCGGAGTCGACGCGTCTCATCATTATTTCATGCACTTATGTAAACGTTTGATCTAGTATGACTTGTTTTCATAAACTTGCAACACATTTTGGGGACCTCATGTTGTAAACTCTGAATTATTTCAATGATCAAATGCAGTATTTTCCAAACGACACTTTAGGTCGTTCAATGTAACTGTAACTGTGGTGCTATGACAGACACCCCCAGGTATTCCATTCCGCTGCAAGTCAGGTAAATTGGGGGTGTGACAAGTCGCCACCTCATACTCAGCTCAAGAAAAAATAATGAAAGAATACGCTCATAGCGGGAATAGCAGATGGCGGAGACAACTGTGAGAAGAAAGGAAAAATGTGACACGTATCCTATCTCATGGTGTAAAACCACGAATCGCTAAAGTAGTCCCTGATCCTCAGCCCTCGGGACGAGCCAAATCCGCTTGCCGAGCAATGCGGAATCAAGGGAAGCTACACAAGATCAGTGTGACCTGGCATTGGTAAATCTCCGAATTAATCACATGATAATCATGAAAATAACATAAAGCCAACATGGGCATCAGCTTCCGCAAAAGCACGGAACATATGCAGCTGAAGACTCTTTAGCATAAAGACTAAGGAAAAAGCACATTACGTAAGGACGCACAGAAAATCAACGAACAGACAAAGAGGTCAACATCCAAAAGAGCACAACATGGATAAAGACCAAGGAATGACACCTTTATGTAAGGAAAAGGATCACTCCGGTGAACCCAACATCCGTATGTACAAACAAAAATCTATCAATTGTAATTTTTTGAATAAACAATCAATTGTAATTACTTTAAGAGATTTCAATAAACAGTGAAGCCTAGCTACCTTCACCAATTTCTTTTCACAAGTTTTATCATTTACTTTACAATACTATTCATACATGTGAGTAAGACGAGCACTCAAGGGCACACCCCACAAATGTTATTCCGCATAACAAAAAGATGAGTACCCTATGAATTAACTCAAAAAGTACGTAAGTGGTATTGCAAGCCCGGTACGGGAGGATAACCACAAATATCCAATTAAGACTAAAATTAAATTACGTACCAGTACGTCTTTTAATACTATCAAAGCACAAATCATAAAGTGCAAACAAGCCGCAACAAGGTTAGACATAACCGCAATGCAAACAAAGACATTCACAAAAGCTATACATGTACAACCATGATATACGCAAGAATGCTAAAAACATGGCAATAATAATTAAAAAAAAGGCAAAATTTCACATCCAATTGCGGCACACACTGCGAAAAATTACAATGGATTGCAAAATCCATTACTAAAAACAAAGTGAAATAACACTTCACATACAAAAAGGCCGCTAAAAGAAAGGCCATAAGCGGCCGCGGAAAATAAAATAACTAAAGCTCATTCTGCATGACTATGCTCCGGCATAACTTTGAGCTCTTCTCCATGAGGACCAGCAGAAAGAATTAAGGTAATAACATCCCCATCCTTTTCAAAATCCGAAATCGAAATATCATTCGTTGAAATAGGTCCGGTAGACAAAGCGGGAACAGAATCCGCGAATGAAGTGTTCACACTAATAGGCTTACTGGAAGAAGCGGTCTCTGAACCCAATAAAACATCAGAAGATAAAGGATTAGCTAGAGAGGCAAACACATCCGCAAGGACAGGCTGACTAGTAGAAATGCTCTCCATAATCTTCTTAACTCTCTGGCGTACAACGACTAAGGATGATGATAAGGCAACTTCTCCAAAGACTGAGTCACCTCTAAAACAAGGCACAGAAAGTTGATCCAAGTTAGGTTGCAAATCAGACAATCCAAGCTTCTCCGAGATATCAGCCTCAAGCCGGAGAAGGCGCATCACATCCTCGATATCGGAATCCTTGCGCAAAGGCAAATCCGCCAAGCGAACTTATAATCCGCCTCCGCAGCAGGATTATTCGCAGCAATATCCGCAAGGGCCCTACCTTCCCTGCCATGCTCAATACCAGCATCTAAACCCGCTTGCATCCCCTTCCTGACAGCACAACTCAACATTACGCTAAGCACTACACCATACTCCGAAGAGTTTAAACACTTGGTAAGGAACAACTTCATGCCGCACCCAAGCAGCCACCTGCATCTAGCAATAGCAGTAATGAAGCGGGGATAAAAGTCTTCATCAAGACGAGCAATTATATCCGCAAGGCGGACATCCCAATGACTCAACCTATCAGTAATCCTTTCCATCTGAACATCCTGACTTTCTTTAAAAAGTCTCTCCAAAGTGTCAATAGTGGCTTGAAACAAGTGAGCCTGCTTAGAAAATAAAGAAGATGGAAGGATAAGAACATGGAACAGCAAAAATGAAGGAAAAAACATAACACAGAACATACCCGATCTGCGGACCATTTGTTCTGGCGCCTCGCCTCCATAGCAGTGGCACCCAAATCCATAAGTTCACGATCCTTATCTTCCAAGGAAGATCGAAGCTCCGCAAGTTTCACTGAAAATACGGCACGTTCCGCCTCAAAAGACGCAGCTTGGCCATCCGCAGAAGAGCGCAACTCCACTAATCTTATTTGAGTGAATCACGCTCACCCTTAAGATTCAAAGATGAGGTCTCAACAGCATAAGGATTATCGGATGACTACAAGGATGATATCTCAGTACGAAGACAAAACACCTCCATCTTCAACCTATCAATCTTCGCATCCTTCTCCCCTAGCTGACCAGCCTGGCGGTCAGAAAAGGCAGACAACTTTTGCTTCCAGACAATATTATGTTCAGCCTGCGACCGCGCCTCAGAATAAAAGGAAATCTGATGAGCTGTCAGATAGTTGAACTCCTAAAAAAACTACTTATGCTCCATACTATGGAGGTCAGAAAGAACTTAGGCAGGGTAATCCAATCAAGCACCTCGCGGTAATCAGCGGCAATATCCAAGCGAGAGCCGCAAGGCACATTCCACTCTGGAATAAAGACATCACCAAAGACATTGGGATCCACATCAACAATAGAGAGGATACGACCACACGAAAACAAATCTTCGGAAGAACCTTCAGAAACATCATCCTTACCCTTTCCCTTCGATAGCGGAAGTTGTTTTTGTCGAAGTAACTAGCGCTGAAGGAATAGAAGGCTTGACAAAAGAACTGACCTCAATATCACAAGCACTAGAAAAATGATGAAGAGTCTCAGCAGGATGCACAGTACGGAGAAGAGATCTGACAGACGTATCAAGCTGCTCACCAACTAATCGTTCTGAAACAAAAGGTAAAGAAGGCATATGGAATGACAACTCCAATGTATGATGAAAACCTTGGATATTAGTAGTCAACATACTTTGGATAACGACCTTGGACTTACCAAAAGCAGTAGACCTATTCAAGGAACCATGGTCCACCCTCAATCTCTCTGGTGGAAGAGTGGAGGCACTCACATTGGCTACCGTACTTAACTCTTTCCTTATCCGTTTAAGAGATATAATGGTACGCCAAGGAGGAGCATTGCCAGAATGCTTGCCAACTTGAGCGTCAACGTTACTGCTGAGTGCTTATTCACTCACCTTTTCTTAACCAAAATGAGACTAAATAATCCAAAAACCAACCCAAATTGCCAAAGAAAGTGTGTTTTTGTGATTGTGAATGTGCAGTGATACGTGGGAATCGCACCAGCCTTTACCTCTCAAGGGATCTTTAGAAGCTTACAACCCCCACCAGGCAGTGTACCTGATCGTTGTAGTATAGTATAGTGACAAGTACCGGGGGATTGATCGTTCAGCTAGGAATAGTGTCGCTAGGATTAGAAAACCTAAATACAAGTTCTATAGATGATGGATGATTATTTTTGTATTTTTATATTTTTTTAGAAAGCAAGTAAATATCTCAGGTTTGAAGGATTTGGGCGGAATTAGTTGCTAGTCAACTAACCCAATACTAAAGATGCAATCAAAATAAAATACTAGAAATGAAAATAAACTAAATTAACTAAGGTTGTGAGCAATAAGTGGAGAAATTGTGTTTATTTAGATTTCACTACTCCCTAGATATCTTTTACACGTTAATTACTTGTTATAGTTGCGTGGATGACGGATTGTATTCCTTAATACCATTCATGGGGTGGCGCACTTAATTCCCCAATCCTATGAGTGCCTACTTCACTCCTATGTCGATCCGGCTAAGAAGCTCCTAACATGGGATCATTAGAATTTACTCATGCATTAAATACAACCAATAAAACCTAGTGCACGTCAGTTCATGTTTCCTAAGATGTTCAAGCATGTTACCATTTGGATATCTGCCAATTTTCTTAAGCCTAACATCGAAATCATTCATCCAATACAACCATAAACAAGTAATCAACACATAATCAACATCTAGGTTTCATTAGATCTAAGCAAACACAAGATAGATCTAGCCTAGCATGATGGAATTAAGACAAGAACAAGATATAGACAACCAACACATAGACATATTGATTGAATTAAAAGAATACTTATCTCAATTACACATGAAAGGGTTCAAGGGCTGAAAACCCTTAAAAAACCTGTAAAATTCGTAATAGGTTCGGCCCTAGGGTTTCTCCAAAACTTCTCTCTTTTTATGAATGAAAATTAGAAAACTATATATAGGAAATTGAGGCTGACGGCGTCAAGACGAAATAGGTGACGCCGCCATCTCGCCGCCAAAATACTTCTCGGACTGCCTTAATCTTCATCTAACGCCGTCATATGTTATGGTCTTCCGGGCCGTCACGTCTTTTATTCTTGACGCTCTACTTGTGACGCCTTCACGTTTGTACTGGACCGTCATGCAATTTACTCTTGACGCTGTCAGGATGTTGCTCTTGACGCCGCCACCTACTGTTCTCAGCAAGGAAAATTAAGACTTTGGCGTTTTCTTCACTTTTATGCTCCAAAAACGTCCGAATTGCTTCCTTTTCCAAATTTCTCTCCCAAAGTACCTAAAATCACAAAAGGAACGATTTAGGGAAATATTTGATCAAATAAATTCAATTCCGGGCTTAAATGACCCCCTAAAAGTGGTTCATTTTTCGCCTCATCATATACCCTTACACTTGAGATTTGCTTGTTCTCAAGCAAATGCGCTTTTATTCTACTCAAAATACAAGTTAGGGGTCATTTAACACTAATATAAAAGTAATTACAACAAATAATCGTTCCACTAAAGACCAATAGACAAACACGGAGGTCATACACTAGCACCTCACAAATAGTGTTTAGATACTCACATCTCTCGGGTGTAATAAAGTATAAATTACAATATGGAAACAGAAAATATCTCTCACTACCTGTCATAGCAACATAGATTACCATAGGCTTGGGAAAGGATCAAACCTCCACCACATGGCGTAAGCACCTAGGATAAACTATCAAAGAGGTCTTTTAAAGGGTTGTAATGTTAGGTGTAGGGATATGAAATACACGGTTTTGTTGGATAAAGGAAGTTTTATTGGTGGCGAGTTAACAATCTTGGTTAATTACATGTACAATATGGCGTTGCTAAGCCAAGACTAGACTCGACTTAAGCTAATAAATGAAAAATAACAAAAACATAAAATAAACATAGAATGAAAAGGGATGGTAGTCCGTATGTTTTTTCTCTTTTTATTGATTTTTTCTTGATTTTTTCGATTTTTTTATTTATTTATTTTTTTATTTATTTATTTTTTTTTTTGCATACACTCTTACCCTACCATCCAAAATAATACATCATAGGGGATGAACATTTCCCTTACACTTGAATTTTTACATACTTTACAATAACTAATCTAATGACTCGAATTAAGAAAATCAAAACACTTGGAGTACTTTTAAGATTAACGTACATATGGGGGTAATACATTATGTTCTTCCCCATTACTCCATAACATAAGTACTTTACCCATGAGTCCCAATCGTCCCAAAACAATATGTACAAAGATATGACTCGACTTAGCAACCATTTAATCACTTAGATAATTAACTTAGGGTTTAACAAATAACAATAATGCACTAAAGATGAGCGCATACACGGAAGGCTAAGGTTATTTGGTTGTACATTTAAGTGGGGTGTAACAAATTCTTCCTTTAAGTAAAATGCTTAAAGTTAGAAACGAAAAGATAGGCTCGGAGGGGTATACTAGGGGTTTCGTGTACTAAAAATGAGTACAACGCTAAGGGTGTGGGAAAAATTAGTTGACTTAACTAGCCAAGTAATATGACTTAAATGGTCAAGTAATTATGATACGGGTTTAACACAAGGGTGATCCTAATGCCTCTTATCATGTAGTAAATCCTACTACACGAATGTAGTCTCACTAGCGGTCTCGGGATGCATCACTAACGCAAGTTCTAGAATCTAAATGCTACCGGTACACTCATAAGCACTAATAGTAAATGCTTTTCCTATCAAATCTAAAGGCGAACCTCACATATTTGGGTGGAAAATTTTTCTGAATGGTACGATTATGTGCTAGTCATACAATCTCCTATCCATGAGACGCTTGCTATGGCTAAAGTTTCACTCCTAAATGTTGTAAAAAATTTTAAATTTGGCGCTAAAATTGCACTAACAAGTATTTCTCATAGTTTTATTACACATCTACTATCAAACAAACAAACTCACGCGAAAGTGTATCTGTAAGGTATCATCATTTTACCCTCCCCTTACACTTAAGATGAACATTGTCCCCAATGTTCAAGTAAAGAATGTAAAAGTGAAATAAGTAAAAAGAATGAAATCAAATACTCCCCTGATTCACTCGGTATGGATAATAAGGTGACCAGGTTAAATCTTCCTCCAAGAAAATGAAGAATCAAAGCTTCCCTTCCAGAATATAAATCATCTTCTTGCCATACATAACCTGTAAATCTGAGAAAACAAACAAGGCAACCTCGCATAAAATCGGCGGCAATCTATATAAGTTACTAAATCCTAGAAAACAAAGTAAGATATAATGCTTGTGGAATGAAGTTTGCAGATTTCCTGGAGATTATAAAACTTAATAATTCAACAAAAACTTTAAAACTCCGTTAGAAAAACAAAACCGGTAAAATTTCCAGATTTTTACCCGTGACGCCGTCAAGAGCAATCTCGTGATGCTGTCAGAATTGACCTGCAGAAATTCTTATGTTAAGTTTCCGGAAAATTTCTGGAAAAAACTTGGTCCTACTTCCTGGAAAATCCTGCAAAACTTCATTATGACTCAATATAAGCATTTGACTCTAACAAATACGAATATATACATGTTCACTTAATATTGTGGAGAATCATGATCGGTTTGTTTCTTAAAAACATATTTGGGGTTTCCCCTTACACTTATCTTTTGCAAAAAATACTTTTAGGTGGAGTTAAGACTAGGCCAAAACAACAAATTAAAGTATTTCCACTATTTAATTTAGAAACATGATCTACCAACAATAAAAATAAAGCATGCATACGGAAGCAAATAACAAACAAACAAACAAAATAAAAATCACAAAAAGCATGGGTTGCCTCCCAAGAAGCGCTTTTCTTTATTTACGAGTCTTGTAGCTAGACTCAAGGTCATGGGTTACTATGTGACCTCATCCCTTGAAATGATGTACCCCATGTAGTTGTGATCATTACTATTATGGTGATAGTGCCTTAACCTGTCGATACTTGCAATCACCTCTCCACCTACTTCACTTCTCAGGTTAGCCATCCCATCTTGGTTCATGCTCTCAAGTGTGAAAGGCCCATACCACCAAGGACTTGGTTTATCGGGTGGTATTGTTGTTTCCAAGTGTCTCAAGAGTACCAAGTTCCCTTCCTTAAATGGTACATGATTTTTTGCGGGTTGAGTATGTTTGAATTCGACCTGAACTTTATTGCTTTTGCTTCTTTCATATTTAGCTTCCTTATAGCTTTTGATTCTTGCCTCCCATGCAAGAATTTTATTCTGAACACGAATGGGTGTCGTGTCAATGTTGTTTTTGAGCTTTCTCCAACTCAAATTCTCATGCCCACTTCACGGAGTAATGGGGAAGCTAATCTTTCTTTTTCCAGATTTAAGCTCAATTTTTCTGCCTTCATACTTAATGACATCCCTAGCGGTGGCGAGGAATGGTGCCCCAAGGATTATTGGCATGCATCCATCTCCCTTATCATCGATGATCATAAAATCAACGGGGTACATGAATCCTGCGACATTAACTAATACATCTTCTGCGATTCCCAAGGGGTATACGTACGAGTATCCAGCGAGGGACAACCTAACACGAGTAGGGGCTGGCATTTTTGATGTTAGTTGAATGTAAATAGTTAGGGGCATAAGGTTTACCTCCGATCCTTGGTCGGCGGAAGCACTAAGATATTTCAAATCCCCAATGCTAGTTGGTATCTCAAAGTTCCCACACGCAATCTGCTTAGTAGCCACTTTTTGTACCAATAGCCTCTCGAATATTGATCCCCCAGGTAACGTATCATACTCATCTTTTACCTTTTCCTCTTTCTCAGTACCCTGTTTGGAAGGTTGGTTACGCCCGTCATCCTTAATCCAATTTGTTATGGTGTTTTCGTTTATATCATGTTTCAGGTAGTGACTCAAGGGTTGGGATTTTGGTGGCTTTTCTAAGGTCTGTTTAGTAGGGGCTTCTACCTTCTCGTTATCCTTGTGGACAATTGTGATGGAATTAACAAATTGGGTAGTGGGAGTGGCGCTTTCTTTCCTTAGTAGCATTCTTTCGGGGGTTCTCTGGTTGGCATACTCCTCTAATAGACTCATCATCTCATTCATTTTCTCTTGCATCTCCTCTTTTTGCTTATAAATTGCTTCCTCAAATCTAGGAAGCCGATCTGAGTGAGTTGCCATATATTCTCTCATCCTAGCTTCAAACTCCGAGCTAAGCTCTTAGGGAGGGGAACAAGGTGGGGCAGAGTTTTGAAAAGTCCTGATATTTTCTCTAGAGGGTGACTCAGATAATGGTGTTGAAGTTGGTTTTGAGACAGAATTGACAGTAGCCCGTCTAGGACTTAAAGGTCTCTTTTGCCTTTCCTTAAAATAGTCAACTTTTGCCTCGAGTTTGCATAGGAGTTCATCGGGGATTTCGTTGGTTCCTCCAGATGTTGAGACTGCGTTGATGGCCGCTTTTATTGTATGATTAAACTCCCACATCTCTTGATTATCGGCGGCGAGCTCCTCAATAATTTCCCAGGACTCCTCGGCGTTCTTATCACGCAGTTTACCTCCCGCAGCCCTATCGATTGTGCGTTTAGTGTGATAGTCAACATGGTCGTAGAAAATCTGGACTAATAACCAAAGGTTTATACCATGATGAGGGACCTTATGGAGGAGATCCTTAAAACGGGCCCATGCTTCGTAGAAAGTATCACCTTGATGTTGTTCAAACATCAAAATGTCATTTCTAAGCATTGCAGTCTTCCCTGGTGGGAAGAATTGAGTAAGGAAGCGATTGGTGAGATTATCCCATGTGGTGATGGATCCCGCGGGTAAACGCTCAAGCCATTGACTAGCTTGATCCCGTAGAGAGAATTGGAATAGGCGTAATCGAGTTGTCTCTCTAGTTTCAAAATCTAGGTCTATGGAGTCTACGAATTTAAGGAAGTCCTTAAGATGTTGGTTTGGATCTTCGGAACGAAGTCCATGGAATGCACATCCGCTTTGCACCAACCGGATGGTGTCGGATCGCAAGGGGGTCACATTGGCTCCGGTGAGCTCAATGGTGTTTCGGTAGCCTTGGTGGCTAGGTCGGGAATACTCTCCTAAGGTTCGGGGCCTAAGAGGTTCTAGTGGTGGGTTTTGTTGTTGTGGGATGACGGGTTCAAAGATGTTCCCATCGTCCATGATGTCAGGTGGTGAAGAGTTACAAACAAAAACACAAAGAAATAAGATAGACTAAAGAAAACCTAAAAATAAAAATAAAAATCTTACTAGAAAGGAATCTAGCAAGTAGACCTAATAAAAAGAGATTCTAACCTAGACAATAACTATTCCCCGGTAACGGCGCCAAAAACTTGATACGTGGGAATCGCACCAGGCTTTACCTCTCAAGGGATCTTGAGAAGCTTACAACACCCACCAGGCAGTGTACCTGATCGTTGTAGTATAATATAGTGACAAGTACCGGGGGATTGATCGTTCAGCTAGGAATAGTGTCGCTAGGATTAGAAAACCTAAATACTAGTTCTATAGATGATGGATGATTATTTTTGTATTTTTATTTTTTTTAGAAAGCAAGTAAATATCTCGGGTTTGAAGGATTTGGGCGGAATTAGTTGCTAGTCAACTAACCCAATACTAAAGATGCAATCAAAATAAAATACTAGAAATGAAAATAAACTAAATTAACTAAGGTTGTGAGCAATAAGTGGAGAAATTGTGTTTACTTAGATTTCACTACTCCCTAGATATCTTTTACACGTTAATTACTTGTTATAGTTGCGTGGATGACATATTGTATTCCTTAATACCATTCATGGGGTGGCGCACTTAATTCCCCAATCCTATGAGTGCCTACTTTGCTCCTATGTCGAGCCGGCTAAGAGGCTCTTAACATGGGATCATTAGAATTTACTCATGCATTAAATACAACCAATAAAACCTAGTGCACGTTAGTTCATGTTTCCTAAGACGTTCAAGCATGTTACCATTTGGAGATCTGCCAGTTTTCTTAAGCCTAACATCGAAATCATTCATCCAATACAACCATAAACAAGTAATCAACATCTAGGTTTCATTAGATCTAAGCAAACACAAGATAGATCTAGCCTAGCATGATGGAATTAAGACAAGAACAAGATATAGACAACCAACACATAGACATATTGATTGAATTAAAAGAATACTTATCTCAATTACACATGAAAGGGTTCAAGGGCTGAAAACCCTTGAAAAACCTGTAAAATTCGTAATAGGTTCGGCCCTAGGGTTTCTCCAAAACTTCTCTCATTTTATGAATGAAAATTAGAAAACTATATATAGGAAATTGAGGCTGACGGCGTCAAGACCAAATAGGTGACGCCGTCATCTCACCGCCAAAATACTTCTCGGACTGCCTTAATCTTCATCTGACGCCGTCATGTGTTATGGTCTTCCAGGCCGTCACATCTTTTATTCTTGACGCTCTACTTGTGACGCCTTCACGTTTGTACAGGACCGTCATGCAATTTACTCTTGACGCCATCAGGATGTTGCTCTTGACGCCGTCACCTACTGTTCTCAGCAAGGAAAATTAAGACTTTGGCGTTTTCTTCACTTTTATGCTCCAAAAACGTCCGAATTGCTTCCTTTTCCAGATTTCTCTCCCAAAGTACCTAAAATCACAAAAGGGACGATTTAGGGCAATATTTGATCAAATAAATTCAATTCCGGGCTTAAATGACCCCCTAAAAGTGGTTCATGTTTCGCCTCATCATGGAGGTACGGATATTTTATAAAAAGACGAAAAACAAACGGGAAACCGGCAAAAATGAGAACGAGAGTGGAATGAGTGTTGAAAGTCAAAGCTGGGATCCAGAAAGTCCCTGAAGTTTCATCAAGTGTCCTTGAATAAAAGTTTAAAGAAATGTTCACTTTCAGTCCCTGAAGTTTCATCAAGTGTCAAAACTAGTCATTTGAAGAGATTTTTGGAGAAAAAGACAAAGATGTGACAACATTGGTCCTCAAGAAATCAAAGATGAACAACAATGGCCCTTGAATAAAAGTTTGAAAGAATGGCAAATTTTACCTTTGAAATTTTAGTTTTTACATAATTGGTCCTTGCTCATTTTTATTACTAAAAGCTGAAAATAGTCCAAGTCCAAAACTACTATAACCCAAAACTATTCATAAGTCTATTCAATAAATTTTACCAAAGCCCATTTACCCAGCTCAATCTCATTCTCGGTCAAAACCCATCTCACACGGGTCAAACATAATAAAAAATATATTACCTTCCCTCCACCCCTTATTACCCCGTACATTTTTCCCCAAATCCTTAGAACCCTAAATTTCAGTCACCCAAAATCACACCAATTCCTAGTAATTACTCAATGATTGGTGCTTCTAGAAGCCACCTCACGTGCATAGGAGTATGTCAAAGAGAGGGAAGCTTATGTTGGACAAGTGGCGGAGCACTATTGGACACACCACCTCATCAGGTAGCATTGGATTATGCTTCTAGATGATTGAGCACATGATGAGAGAGATTAAGCCACAGATCGCCAGCATGTACAAATGAAAATTCGTGAAGCTTCCAGAGAAGACCCCTCCTCAGCTTATGGCTATATATACTCCTCACTTTACCACATTTGAGCTTGTTAGTTCTAGGAGTAGGAGTAGGTGTAGTATAGTGATAATTCAGTAGTGTTAATGTAATTTTAGCTTAAAAGTATTGTATTTCAGCTTTAAAACTTTGTACTTCCTTTAAGTTTTCAATAGAATTTGAGTTTTCATTTAATTTCATTGTTATTTAAATTTCAAGCAATCTACTGTTCTTAAATCTGTTTCAAGTTTTCAGATTATGTTTCTCTTAAAGCTCATTTAAGCTTATCAGTAGCTTGTAGTGAGTTTAGAACTTAGTTTATGCTCTTATTGGTTAATTTGCATCTAGTCAACGAAAGACAAAGTGGGATTCATGATGATGATTCTGGGTTTATTGGTGTTAGATTCATGGTATTTAGTGTAATATGAGCCTATCCAAAGATAGGCTATGATCAAAAGTCACCTCTGTTTAGCTGAGGTTATCATTTGTAAGTTCTCATTTCAATTTTTCTTTCACCCTAATATCCCTTTCCGCCTTGTTTAGTATAGAGCTTAGTTATTAGTGTCCTTGTTTGATGTTAGTTCCTGCTCTTATTCATGATTTGATTGCTTATTTGATCAGTTGTAGTTTTGAGTTGATTTGCTAGATGAAATTTCATGTTTTGCTCAGTTAACTGCTCATTTTTGCATAATCTGTTTCTTTGTGTTTCTGTGGTTATTGGTTGAAATTTATTGTTTTTTTAGGATAATAATAGTTAAAATCAACTAGTTAGAGCTTAAAATTGGTGAAATATGGCTTAGATCTCATTATCTTAGTGTAACAGTTTAGACTATAGGAGTGTTTGGTTTATGCTGACTTTTTGAAGTCATGGATGGTTTGGCCATTTGATTAGTTTGATTTAGCTTGCAAGTGATTAGAAGTAGAATTCAGTCATTACTTAGTTGATTTAAGCTTTCTTATTCCATTTGCATAAGTCTTTCATTTTGCACTTCATTTAACTGTTTCTTTCTCAAGTTTTAGTAAAATCTAGTATTTAGCTTTTAATCTTTTGCAACTTGTAGCTCATTTAGGTTATTAGATGGTCCTGCATATTTAACTTTACACTTAGTTCACTTTTGCACAAATTACTTTTCAAACATTGCATTAGTTGGTTATTTTAGCTTCTATTTAGTTTATACTTGAATCATTTAGATTAATTAGATCATTATACACTTAGTTTAATCACCATTTGTAGTTTCAATCTTAGAATCATAGATCATATTCACTTCTGCATAATTTTCATTTAACATAAAAAACATAAAAACAGTTTTAATAGGCCTTTCATTAGATCCAATTTTAGTAAGCAACAATGTTTCAAAACTAGTAAAAGTTGGTTCTATTAATTCCTTGGTTGCTTGTCTTCAATTTTCAAAAAGGAATTTCACAAATTAGATCAGTTTTACTAGTCCATTTATAGGCTTGAAAAGCCCTCAGTGGGCTGCAATCTCCCCTGCTCCATAACCATCTATCACAGCAGCCTCCTTATCAGCTCTCTATTGAGTTCTCATAAGCTTATCAAGGTCTGAATAGTGGCTTCCCATATCTTGGCTAGCTTATCTTGAGTTTTCTGAGCTTATTAAGGGGTTTCTCAGCTTAATTAGTTGCTCCTTTTTGGCCTGCTAGTGATTTTTTTTAGACTGATTGCATACCTGCATTTCACTATTTGTCCCATTTAGCCTTTTTTTTCTTGTTATTAAGCTCAATTTCAGATCCATTTTGTCTAAATTCTTGGCTTAGCTAGAAGATAATAGTATAAGGTTGCTTTGCTCACAAATTAGTAGGTTAGCTTCTTAAAATCTAGCTTTTAGGACAAATTAAATTTGGCCTAGCAAGCTATTTTTGAATCTGTCATAGTTTCATTACTTTTTGTGACCCTTTATTGTTTATCTGTTCATTTTTAGCTGCTGATTTAGACTAGATAGATGGATTAGGCTAGTGTTAGGATTTAGTGTTAGCATTATTATAAGTATTGGCTCAAGCTTGTGCCCATAGTAGCTTATGCTTTTTATCTTCTTTTGCCTTTAAGCTTTTGAATCTGACGATATATCTCTGCTCAATCAGAGCTTATACATGTTTTTTTAGAAATTGTAGTTTTAAATAAAAAGTTTCATTTTCATATGCTTAATAAGTTTTTGAAACAAAAATCCAAAAATAATAAAAAGGTTTTGCAAAAAGGGATCCAGGGATTCGAACCCTGGACCTCCCAGAACCAAAGCTTCACCCCCACACACCACACACCAACTGCTCCTAGTTCTTAATTCGTTTTACTTTTATCCCTTAATTCTTCTATAGGTCTCTTTTATTTCTTTATTTTAATTTATATAAACTGTTCTAGTTTTTATAAGCTTATTCAAATTAGCTTTTTCAAAATTTTTATTTTTCTTAGATTAGGAATAGTTTAAAATAATTTCTATAAAAATTTCATAATTTTTAGATTTCTTTTAGTATTTTTAAACATTTAATTTCTTTTAATTATATTTAAATCATAAAAATAAATAAAAAATCATAAAAAAATAGTTTCCTTTTTCTAAAATTATCTTTTGTCAATTAGAACGTTGATGACGTATAATCTATATTCGGGTCACGAACCCAAATGATAAACATTACTAACGCCCAAGCCCACTACGAGTGGGCTATCATGACAATGATTTGGGCCAACATGTTAAACGGTTTGGGCTCACAAAAGCCCAAACCCAAGTTATTTATGGTTTGGATATAGATATCTCCTATTTTAGGGATATATATCAAACCGGATATAGATCGAAGAGTAAGGAGCACGTATCCAATAAGGATTACGTGCCTATATAAACAAAACCATAACTCTCGTTAAAGGTACGACTCACAACCCTAACTCTTCTACATAACCCTAAAAACCGATTACTTACTCTCACGCCGGAGGATAATCGTGGGAGACAATCCCACGATAAGCTTAACGGTGTTTGTTTGCTTTCTTAGTGCGCAGGTCTCAAGCATTAAGATCTAATTGATACGGGAGGAGGAACCCAAACAAGGAACGCCCAACTTTTGTATCAACAAGTGGCGCCATCCGTGGGACCCTACACTAAGAACTAGGATGACGAAGCATAAAAACTCAAGCCAGCGGACTCTGCAATTAGAAAAAACACGTGGTGACCCCCAAAAGAAGAACCATCAAGATCCGACCTCTAGGCAGGCTTCTGGGACAACCAATGCGCCTGGTCACTAAGAAACAGGAACAACCCTACCTCTCCCAGTGGTAGAATTGCCCACAGGGGCTGCCCAGACCACCACGGTGGTCCTAAGCACTGAAGAACTTCAGCGCACTCTCTTCAATACTCCTCATCAAACGGCACCCATTGTGGACAACACTGTGCCGCTAGGCGCGCCTAATCGAGATAGGGGACTTAACCCAGAAGCAGATATTGTCGCACTGGAAGAGGACGCGCCTGAATTAACGCTAAGTAATTTTGTGTCACAAAACTACGAAGCTTTAACTAGCCTCATGCAAGAGGAAACAAGGAGAAGATCAAACCAGAGCCTACAAGCCCGGCTTAATTTTAACCTAGAAACATCCCCACCGCGCTACCAAAGGAGGGGGGGGGGGCGCGGAAATAATGAAAGACGTACCAATGTCCATGATAGACTTGGTACAACATCTGATTCACAGTACTCGGAGGAATACGAAGACGGTGAGAGGCGTACTAATGTTCACTCCAGACTTGGTAGCCGCAGGATACAAGATAGACTTGGACGTCAATGTTGAAACTAAGACCTTGATAGATCTTCTGAGCACTCTATGATTGTTAGTTATGTTAATGTAATCACCAACACACTAATAGATAATCTCTGTAACTTGTATTTTAAAGTGAAAACAAACACAAATTTAATACTAAGAACAATTGATCCTCTATGGATCTTTTCAATAACAATGAAAGTGTTTTTTAAAAACATAACTCAATACATAATCGTGTGTTCCTTTTATACACAAGGAACCCTAAACCGTTTCCCAAGAAACGTATATTCTAAAACTTCTAAAAGATATGCATTATCACTTCCTAAATTAACTCATGCATATCCTAACTATATTACATAAAACACGGAATAACTATATCCAAAGTAACTAATAATGCTGAAACTAGACTTCAGCAGAAACACTCTTGTCAGCAGAATCTGTCTCTTCAGTAGTATTCTTCAGCATATTCTTCATCAAAATTCTCTCTTAGCAGAATTCCCAACAATCCTCCCCTAATCTTGAATTTGACCAGGTTAAGTTCAAGATTCTTGATAGATCTTTAAAATTACATACCAAGAGGATTGAAGTCAAACACAATCAGCAAAGAATTACCATCAGCAGGATCTCTATAATCAGCATATACTTGAAAACTCCATTCTTTGCAGCAACAAATGACCAAGTATACATCAAAACTTATTAGTTTCATACTATTCTCATCACATCTAGGTGTGTTAACTCCTGAGAGAGGTGAATCATTGAAAATAATGGATTTGATGTCTCTTTACCAATAGCCATCATGACGGGAGTAGCTAAATGTTTAAGTTCGAAAACTATGGTACACTGATGACCATATGATTTTTAGCAAATCATCAGCTGTAAATGGATTTGAGTTGTCTTTACCTGTAGCCGTTTGCTCAGGACTAGGCAATTGATTAGATGAAAAATCATCTTGGTCAACTGAATACCAAATATGGTTTTCCACTGCCTTTACCACAAGCCATATACATATGGGCTAGTCAATTATTGGGAATCTATAAAGGAAAAATCCATGGTCAATTGACAACCATTCAACTCTCAGCTGTTAAGCATGGGTGAGTTGAGTACCCAATAGTTTTTAGCAAACTATTACAGCTATCAACAGATTTGAAGTGTCTTTACCAAAGCTGTACCCTTTGGACTAGCCAACTTTTTGATGGAATAGTCAACATCAGATAAGTTGATAACCAGAGAAGGTGTGATCAACACCAAACCTGCATACGACATACACAAAACTATACAAATCTGTTAGATTTTTTTTAAACAAATATACAACAAAATATCATCAATGAGAAGCAGCTCTGGAAGTCCTAATTCTGAGTTTGAACACTTTAACCAGAGATTCAGCAAACAACCTAGCATTCCCAACTGGATCAGGAGGAATCTCCAACTTTTGTTGGAGCATTTTCTCCATCAGAGACACTGTCAAAGGATACCTTTTGCCAAGATCCATAAGAAGTCTGAGTCCAAATGTAGTTTCCAACACATGAACATATGGCATAGGGTAAAACTTCCAACTCTGAACCTTCCACCTCTGATTGTTTTTCCACACATCATAACCATCACCAGTGGGAGTAGAAGAATCAAAAAGCACTCTGAGGTCTCCCAATAGATACAATCCAGACCCTGTAGGAGTATGATTGGCATAATATTTGTGAACCAAATCATTGAGAGTGAGCAAATCCTGATGATCCACAAGATGTAGAATTTCTTGTAGAAATGTGAATGACAGAGAAGCTTTATCAAGTCTATAAATGGTATTGATCTGTCCATTTTTAGACAATTCCTAGTGAACCAAAACATCTCTAACTACCTCAGGCCAATCATCAAAGGATCCTTCTTTGATAAATGTAGCATCAGGAGCATTTACATCTATTAGTCTTTGTGCTGAATGTGAAGTTACCACTTTAGCCATTCTCTTAGCCCTTCTTCCAGGAACATAAATTGCATCATGAGGTAAAGAATGTTCAGTAGGAGCTTCAGCTTCAGTAGATACACCTTCTGCAGTACCAGTTTCCACTGATGGATTATCCATTTGTTCATCAGTAGAATCCTGAGAAGAATCAAGTGCATCAAATGCATATTGTTCATCCATAGCTTTCCTCATCTGTTTAGCCCTAGCAGCTTTCAGCTCTACTTCTCTTTCCTTAAGCTCATGAAATCTTGCCATTTCAGCTTGTTGTTCATCATCTAACCTTTTAGCAGCCTCTTCAGCCATCCTCTCCTCCTCCATTTGTTTCCTGGTTCTCTTTCTAGAGGGAGGATCTTCTGCTACTACTTTAGCTTTACCTTTATCAACACTAGATGAAGCAGCAACAGGTGTTACATCAGCAGAAGTGGCAGGTAAAGATACCTTATCAACAACAGGAACATCCACATGAACAGAAGAACCAGCATCAACAAGAATGGTAGGAACAAGCTTAGGAGCACCCATTCCATCCGAAAGTCCCCACACTTGTTTCCACACTTGTCACACCTAGACTTGATTCTATTATACATTAGAACCAGCTGTTCATCTGAAAGTCCCCACACTTGTTTCCTAGTCCAAGCATTGTTATATAAAGCACTGCTTTGACTTTTCACATAAGTTCTCATATAGTCCCTTTGTTGTGCTTGAGTCATGGGTTTATCTCTTTTTTCTTTGGCTTTTTGCTCATCTTCTTCTTTCTTCCTTAACTTCATCTTCTTCACAATTTCAGAAACCCAGTCCTTTTTATCCACCTCATTGCCAAGAATGTCTGCAGCTAAACCAGGAGCAGCAATCACTTGTTCTCCAATATGCTGCCAGTCTGACTCATCAAAATTTTGAACAGTTGCATCCAATTCTCTCTGGCTTTCAATAGGCAAGGTAGAAATGTATCTTTTTGTAGCAGACTGATATTCTGAATCAAATTTGGCTTGCTCTGCCTCAGCCAACTCTGAACTCCTCTTATAATCTTCCCATTCTTTCAAGAGTCTTTCTTGTTCAACTCGTTCTTCATCTGTAATAAGCTCATCCTCACACACTTCAACTCCATCAACAGAATCATCCTGAGGAATATCTAAACCTTCCATAGGATCAGCAGTTAACTTTGGAAAATCTGACTCCATCATCTTATCAGCAGATCCTGTAGGCTTCAGGTTTGCATTTGTGTCATCAGGAGAAACTTGCTTTAGAACAGATGGATCATAAACAGGAGAATCCATATACTCTTTTCCTGCTACAAAGAATGTGCCTACTGATGCATGAAGCCTATCAGTAGTCTTGTCAGCAGCAATGTCAATAGATGGTTGTTTCTCCTGAATAGTATCATCAGCTTCTGCCATAAGAATGTCATCACCACTGGAAACCTTAGAAGATTCAGCAGCTTTCTTTGCCAAATATTGTCTTCTACTTCTTCTGCTGAAGTGAATTGTAGGCTTAGCTTGTGATACTTCAGCAACTTTAGGAGAATGAACATGTGTCTGTCTAGCCACTTTAGCCAAGATTTCAAGAGAGTCCAAGTTACCCTCTTGAGGTACTTCAGTAGTATCCATTACCACCTCTCCTTTCTTCTGCTGAGTCAGTTGTGCCTCTAAATCCTGAACTTTTCTTTTCAGCATCTCAATCTCACTACCAAGAGTAGACTTGGTATCAGCAAGCTCCTTTTGGAGATCATCAGTCTTTCTCATATACCTGCAAAGTAAATCATATATAGAGGTGAGAGTAACAGGGTCCTCTGCTCCACCAACAGATTTCTCAGTGGAAAATGGAGCTTCATTGAACCTAGCAGGAGAAACAAACATATGTACAACATTGGGAGAGCCTTCATCAACTGGCTCTCTCACAGGACTAGGTGTAGGTAATCTAGTGATCTCAGGCTCAAGAGGTATTGGTACCTGTGTACCTAGAGACTGTATTGTCTCTTCAACCTCAGGAGTTTGCTCAACAGGAGCAACCTGAGATGGTGAAGGAACAGGACTAGGTGACATAAGTACAGGGGAAGGTGGAGGTAGGTCAGGAGAAATAGGTAATGGTTCAGCAGTTGTAACTGGCTCTCCCTCATTTACCGAAGGATTACCATCAGCAGCAACACCAGAAGATGATGGATTACCATCATCAGCAGCATTTTAAAGGGGCAAATTGCCAGCATCATCACCCTCAACCACATCATCATTGCCATGTGGCAACATAGCAGCTAACAGAGGGCAATGTTCCCCATTATAGTTGGTTTTCATGGAGGCAAAAAACTTAGAACCAAGACTCTTAATAGGTACATGAATCCTATCTTCAGTGGTTATGTCTAAAATTATTTGTAAAATCTTAGGGTACATTAAAAACTTATGACGTTGTTTCTCAATATTCTCTATCATATTATCAAAAATACACTTTGAGAAATTATAAGTTAGACCCTTAGTGAGACAGACAATACGACAACACAATTGTAGAGAGAACTGATCCCATCCACCACACTTGTTGCTTATACATTGGAGCAGCATATGCACCAAATACCTCCACTTGGGACAAAACTGATTCTTCTGCCACTTAGTTGTGTCAGTGCTTTGATAACCAGCTTCCCTCAGCCCTGCAAGTATTTCTTCAGTGTTGGAGTGGTAGACACCATTCTCATCATCTAACTGAAGCTTTGTCCTGATCAAACCTTCTGTCACCACATACTCAACACCTTCAATGTCAGCCACAATCTCTGTGTTAGATCTCTTTCTAGCAGATGCCCAAAATTGCTTCACCATTGATTCATAAATCACATTGGGACAGTGTGTCAAAGCATAATGAATCTTTGAACGCTGTAGAAACTCCACCATTAAATCAAACTCTTCATGACCCTTAGCCTTTTTCAAAATAGCATACTTATTATGATCTTTCTTCAATTGAAGTTGTGCCATTTGAATGATTTTGCGTGAGACGGTTATGAATTATGAAAAGAATGATGGGTTTAAATGTAGTGATGGGAGAATAATTTAGTTTAGGCAAAGATATGCAAAGTAGGTTATATTTGGAAGTTCCCCAATTGTGGTCAAAATTATCGGAACAAACTGTTGACCAAGTTTGACGTGTAACGTGGAACCCTCCAATTTCAAATTTACCCTTCAGCAAAAATGGAAGTCAAATCTGTTGATGAATGGTCAATCAGCAGAAACCAAGCAAGAGTAAAAATATCTTCGGTGAATATCTTGATTTTTTTACTGCGCCACCCAACTCGCATTTATGATCATAACGCCTAGACTTTGCCTATTTAATTACCCCCAAATCACACTTCTAAGATATCAAATTAACCCCAAATCATCTCAAAACCCTAATTCCACAATTAACCCCAATTCACCCTCAAATAATGTCATCCAAACCGAAAATCATAGACCTAGCCTCCTCCTCTTCATCATCAGAGGATCTTCCTCCATACCCATCTGAATTAGATGATTCAGATTATGCTAGAGAAATGGGAAGAAGATGGAATGCATTAGAGAAGGGGGAACCAAGTAACACCCCCGTTCCTGCTGAGAGACAATATGCCTCTCCCTTCATTTTCACATCTGATGAAGACTCTTCAGAAAATAAAGACGAAGATCCCTCATTTCCTCCTCCTTCCACGCCAGAGAGACCCCAACCAAGTCCTAGGAAGAGAAATCCATCTCTTCCAACATCACGAGGTGTGGTGTTGGGTCTTCCTGCTCCAGGACCTAGTTCTTCACACCATGGATGCAGGGGAAAGGGCAAGAAGACAGATGTCGTGGGTAAGGGGAAAGGGAAAATGGTGTAGGTGATGATGGGATGTTGCCAAGGACCAAAGTTATAAAACTCGGTTCTTGAGCATCTTCATAGTCGTTTTCATCATTCTTCCTCCTCTTCTTTTTCCATTTTCACCTTCAGCTTCTTCATCATACTGGTTATGCATCAATCAGCTTTTGTAATAGATGATAGGAGCTTGAATAATTAGACTAGACTTATATAGGGTTGAATCTTGTAATTCCATTTGATCTCTTTGTTACTTTCATCAGTGGAAATCAATCTCAGCATCCATTAGACTTCAGAAGAAACAAATCTCAGCATCCACATTAACATATCTTGGTGGAAATCAGCAACAACTTATAATGACATCCTGCAAAATAGACACAGACTAGCAAACAAACCAAACAAGCTTACAATACATTAGTTGGTTAGTGTTAAAACTCAAAAAGTATACAAATTATACAAAGTTTACAATCACAATCCTCCCCTGAGGCTTATGCCTCCCTTTAAACTTTGCAGTCAAGGGTTAAGCATACCAATATGGACCACTAAATGTTGAAACCTAGGTCCATCAAAAGCTTTAGTTAACAAATCTGCCACATTATCATCTGTGTGAATTTTGACCACTTTAATTAAATGTTTTTCATAAGCATCCCTGATAAAGTGGTGCCTGATTTCAATATGTTTGGTTCTATTATGAAATACTGGATTTTTAATAATGCAAATGGTACTTTGATTGTCAATAAAAATGGTGGTATTCATGAAATTATACCCATTATCCAGCAATTGATTCTGAATCCATAGAACCTGTCCACAACAATTGGCAGCAGCAACATACTCTGCTTCAGTAGTAGAGGTAGCAACAATGGTCTATTTCTTGCATTGCCAAGAAATTAGTCTTTTTCCAAGGAATTGGCAACCTCCAGTTGTGGATCTCCTATTCATATTGGCACCAGGATAGTCACTATCACTATATGCTTCCAGCTTGAAAGGAGATTCTTTTGGGTACCAAAGACCTAATTTGGGTTGGCCTTTCAGGTACTTAAAGATCTTCTTGACAACATTCAAATGAGAGGTAAGTGGAGTGACTTGGGGCCTTGAACAAGCACTCACAACAAATGTAATATTAGGTCTAGAAGTAGTCAAATACATCAAAGAACCAATCATGGACCTGTACAAATGGACATTCACAGGAAGATCAGGTTCAGGATTGTTCTTTGGTTTAGGAGCTTCATAGGGAGTAGTGGCAGTTCTGACATTCTCCATATCAAACTTCTTCAACATATCTTTTACATACTTATCCTGACTGATAAAGATACCATCAGGTTTCTGCTGAACCTGTAACCCAAAAAGAAAGTGAGCTCCCCCATAGCACTCATTTGAAATTCTCCCTTCATCAAATCCTCAAACTCTCTACACCATTCTTCTTTTGTGGAACCAAATATAATATCATCCACATAAAACTGCACAAGAATGATATCCCTGGAGTCTTTCTTAAGGAAGAGAGTCTTGTCAATGGCACCTCTTTTGTAACCATGCTTCAGCATAAATGCAGAAAGCCTAGCATACCAAGCTCTAGGTGCCTGATGTAGTCCATAGAGAGCTTTTACAACCTTATAAACATAGTCAAGATGATCAGGGTCTTCAAAACCCTTAGGTTGAGTCACATAAACCTCCTCTTCAATCTCACCATACAGAAAAGCACCTTTTACATCCATCTGATATACCATAAAGCCCATATATGATGCATAGGCCAAGAATATCCTGATTGCTTCAACTCTGGCCACTGATGCAAAGACTTCATCATAGTCTATGCCTTCCTCTTGCCTAAACCCCTGAGCCACTAACCTTGCTTTGTTTTTCACCACAATACCCCTTGCATCTATTTTATTCTTCAAAATCCATTTTGTCCCAGTGGCATATTTACCATCAGGGAGAGGGACCAATATCCAAACCTGCTGATTCTTAAATTGCAGCATCTCTTCTAGCATTGCTTCAAGCTAACTTGAATCAGCAAGTGCTTGAGGAACACTGGTTGGCTCTATCTGAGAAAGGAAGCAAGCAAACAGACAATGTTTGAAGTCTGTATGATTGTCCCTTTATTGATTGTAGACATAGGAAATGAAAGCAACTTCACCATTCTTAGTGTTCTTCACAGTGCTTCTAGTTCTAACAGGTGCTTGAGGATCTCCAATAATATTTGATAGGGGATGATCATTATTGATCCTCTTTGTTGCTGTGGGGTTGACATTAATTGTGGCATCAAGGTTGTTGACAGTTGGTCCAAACTCGGTATCATAGGAAGCTGAGTTAAAGAGACCAGGCATGGGTTGATAATTACCAAGATCAGAAGGACTTGGAAATCTTGTAAATGGCTTCTCAAAGTCTGTAGACACTTCAGTAGAGATGGGAGATTGTGCAGCAGGACTATCAGCAGCTTTGATCACATCAGCAGGAACAGGAGAGCCTTCAGTAGAACTGTCAGCAGCATCCTTGTTTCCACTGACTGCTTGTGCTGATTGATGAATTATAGCATCAGTCTCTTGTGCAACCTTTTCACCGAGTTTCTGAGCTTCCTGAGTGGCTGCATGTTCTTGCTTCTTAAGTCTAGCAAGATCCTCTGCATAATGTGACTCATCTTCTTGTTCAGCAGCATAATGATTACCTACAAAATGGTTAGGTGGAAAAGAAGGTACAACAATGGTTTGTTCATCTTTCTCAGAGTCACTCTCTAAGTCATCATCCATGGAACCTGCAGGGTTAGAACTTGTATCTTTGGTACCTGCATTTGGATTAGAAACATGTCTAGTGTACCCCAAGTAATCAGTCAAATAATCTAGGTTAAAGTACCAAGAATGACCTTGTCCTTGAGTATTAGGCTGATCTTCTAGAAATCTTAGGTTTAGGGTCTCCTCTATCCTTTTGGAATTCAAATTGTAAACCCTATAGGCCTTGCTATGAGCTGAATAACCCACAATGTATCCCTCATCAGCTTTCCCATCAAACTTTCCCAGTGTATCAGCAGTAATCAGAATGGTCACTTTGCAACCAAAAGGTTTAAGGTAATGAATGTCTGGAACTTTCCCAGTGAGAAGTTCATAAGGTGTCTTGACATGATGTCTAGTTATGGATACTGTTCAGGACATAGCAAGCAGTACTTACTGCTTCAGTCCAAAACATGGTGGGTAACTTAGAGTCTGCAAGCATGGATTTTGCTGCCTCTATTAAGGTCCTATTTTTTCTTTCAGCAACCCCATTTTGTTGTGGGGTTCTTGGAGTGCTATAGTCCCTTTTTATCCCTTTATACTTACAGAATTCTATGAAAACAACATTTTTGAACTCTGTCCCATTGTCACACCTAATGCCTTTAACCTTTTTATTTAGCTGGTTTTCAACAAGGGTAATGAATTCTTTTAAAATAGGAGTTGTTTCATCTTTAGTTTTCAAAAAGAATACCTAGCAAAACCTGCTATAATCATCAGTGATAACCAGGCAGAAGTACTTATGATCAATACTTCTGATAGGAGTTGGACCAAAAAGATCCATGTGTAGCAACTGAAGAGGTTCTGAGATGGTGCTCACAGCTGTTATGGCTTTGTAAGAGGCTCTGTGCTGCTTTCCTTTGTTGCAAGCAACACAATTGTGTTCATTTGTGAAGACTTTTGAAGGAAGGCCCTGAACAAGACCAAGTTTAGACAACTTGTTGATGGTCTTGTAGTTTACATGAGCCATTCTCCTGTGCCACTTGGTAGATTCATCCTGGGAAGCTTTAGCCACCAAACATGTCAGATCACCTTCTGGCTTAACATCATTCAGATTGAATGTGTACAAGTTGAAGGTTCTAGGAACTCTTAGCAAAACAATTGTGTCTTCTGGAAGTTTGAAGTCCTTGGAGAGCACAAGACATTCATCCTCCCTTAGAGAAGAAAACTTTGTTCTTGGTGTCACATATTTGGGATACAGAGAACAGGTTAAAGTGCTCAAGTTCCTTCACATAATAAACATTCTCAAAATCTAACAGAGGTGTTTTGATTGTGCCTTTCCCAGTGATTTTACCATCTCCACCACCAAAAGTCACACTGCCTCCTCCTTCTATAGGCACAAAGTCATGCATCTTATCCTTGTTCCCTGACATACTTCTGGAACAACCACTATTAACTATACCTACTTCAGTACTCTTCAGATGATGATCCTACAACAACAACAAAAATTATACAAGAGTTAGTATACATTGGAGACTCAAGTCATTGCTGACTTGAGCCTGCCTTGTGGATCATAAGAGGTAGGCCATGTAGATGTTTTAGATCCACCATTGTTCTTGGGCCTGTATTGCAAATGAGGTCCCTTCTTTGTCCAAGAACAACCTGCTGAGGGCTTGACAGCAGTATCCCAATACCCTCCACCAACATACATAGAGTCAAACTGTCTAGGCCAATAACCATTAGAAAAGAAAGAACTAGTGGGTCGAACATAAGGTCTAGTACTGGTTCTTCTCCATGAAGAATATTTTTCAGCAGAATTGGGATTCTGCTGATGTGGAATAAAAGATGGTATCTCATTAACATTCTTCGACATTTGCCTAGGTTTTCTTTGACTAACACATACACCCATTCTTTTCTCTTGAAAAGTACAATCCTTAATCAAATGAAATTTACTTCCACACACAAAACATTTCTTCTTTTTAGAAGATTTATTCAAAGTGAAAGATGTTCCATAACATTAAAAAGCATTCAAACCACAAACATTAACATAATTGTTTTTAACAGAACTAGAAACATTGTTTTGCAAATTAAAAAACAAGTCTTCAGAAGAAACTGTCTTGGAATCAGCAGTAACTCTAACAGGCTTGTGGGGAGTCTTGGGTGATGTCTTGGGTGTGGTCTTGGGAGTGGTCTTGGGAAGGTCTGACTTCTCACTTGAATCACAACTGGCATATGAAATAGACCCTTCATCAGAAGACTTGTCACTGTCACAACAAGAGACAAAGTCAGTAGATTTAATAACAGGGTCTGGTAAATCACTGGACTTTTTGCCATAAAGATGGTGTGATCCATCAAAGTCAACAGGTATGGACAGGTCTATTGGCATGTGTTCTCCTCTTATAGGTCCAGGAACAACATTCATTGCCCCTTCCTTAACATATTTAACAGGTTTTTGAAATTCTAGGACAGGTTCAGGGTTAAAAACACTGGATATACCAGGATAAGTTAATTCCTCAGGATCTATATATTTCTCATATCCTAATGCTTTTCTAGACCTAACAGATTGACGACCATCAATTAATTTATTCAAATTAGAAGCCCCTTCTTGCTAGTTCATACGACCAGCCACTTCTTTATCTAACTTTACTTGCAATTCTTGTTTTTCTTTTTCTACATCAGATTTTTCTTTTTCAGTATGCCTTAAATCTATCTTTGCACATTCTAAATCACTTTCCAAAACTCTTATCTTTTCATCATATTTAAGTTGATTCTTTTGAAACCAAACCTTTTGTTTTTCTAAAGTTTTTAAAGCCTTTTTATAGGCCTCAACTTCTACATAACACTCATTGTATTTAGGTTTCAATTCATCATATTCTTGTTTTAGTTCATTGTATCTTACACTACATCCAAAAACACAATTGTGTACCTGAGAGATGCCCATCAAGGAAACTTGCTCCTTCTTATCCTCTGAGGGGGAGTATGCCAGCATATTCACTTGTTTAGAAGTAGAAGCTTCCTCTTCAGGAGGTTCATGAACATTCCAATCAATCTGGCTATCCAGAGTCACCAAAGCTTTGGAAGGTGCAGCTTTAGAAGTTCCTGATTCCAATAGATATGAGCCATATTTAACTTCATCACCAGACTTTCTTTCCTTGAATTCTCTTGAAAAGTGGCCCATCTGACCACAAGTGTAGCACTTAACCTTCCTCCTGTCAAATCTTGCTGCATCTCTTCCATTAAAACCAAACTTTATCCCAGACTTATTCTCAAACCTTTTGATATTCATAGAAATCATTGCTAACTGCCATTTCAAATGCATCTCCTCCATCTCCAATGGATCCACCTGCTCAAAATCCTCATAAGCTAGAAACTGCTGATGTTCATATTCAGTAACAAAGGAATGAAGAATATCTTCCATTACATTACTGGATTTTGATTTAGGAGTTGGTTTAGTTTGGGTTTGAGAAGATGCTCCTGAGGTGTAAGAACTTGAGGCATGATGCACAGGTTTTGTTGTGGTGCTTACAAAGGCTGAGTGAGTGGATGGACGAATGGGACTTCTAACATCATGTTTAAGAGATTTAAGCCTGTTGTAGAGGTCATCAAAAGAGATCATGTCCAATCCTCCTTTAGCTTTGAGAGCAATGCTGACTTGCAACCAGGATGGTGGCAAAGATCCCAGAAACTTAGCATTGCAGTCCTCATTATCTGGCCTAGCCTTCAGCTGGTTAAGTTGACTCAAGATCTTGTGGAACCTATCATAACCTTTGTGGATTCCTTCTTCCTCAGATATCTGAAACTCTTGAAACTGCTGCTTTAGCATTGACTTCTTCATTCTTCTTGATTCTTCATTCCCACCAAATCTAGCTTTAATGGCCATCCAAATGTCCTTGGCATCTTCCCTGAAGTGGAAGTCACCCATGTGATCATCTGGTATAGCCTGGAGAAGAATTGTTCTGACTTTATTCTCCCTTTGCACGGCTAGAACTTCTGCAGCAGTTTTGGGACCTACAATAGTAACAATCCCATCAGCATCTTTGACATGTTTCTTCAAGCTGTTACCCTTACGGACAACTTCCCAAAGATTCTAGTCAATGTTTGTGATCCAGTTTTGCATCTTCATGGACCACAAATCATAATCTTCAGCATTCTTAAGGTATGGGAATTTAGCATTACTGTTTGAGAGATTGAGTTGTTGGAGAGAAGTTGTGTTTAGGTTCTAGGTTTTATTAGATTCATCATCTGATCCAGGCATTGTTCTTGATTGTTTTTGATTGAGAGGGTGTAAGATTTGCGCTTCTTAGTATCACAGAGACTCTCCCGAGGCTCTGATATCACTTGTTGAAACTAAGACCTTGATAGATCTTCTAAGCACTCTATGATCGTTAGTTATGTTAATGTAATCACCAACACACTAATAGATAATCTCTGTAACTTGTATTTTAAAGCGGAAACAAACACAAATTTAATACTAAGAACAATTGATCCTCTATGGATCTTTTCAATAACAATGAATGTGTTTTCTAAAAACGTAACTCAATACATAATCGTGTGTTCCTTTAATACACAAGGAACCCTAAACCGTTTCCCAAGAAACGTATATTCTAAAACTTCTAAAAGATATGCATTATCACTTCCTAAATTAACTCATGCATATCCTAACTATATTACATAAAACACGGAATAACTATATCCGTAGTAACTAATAATGCTGAAACTAGACTACAGCAGAAACACTCTAGTCAGCAGAATTTGTCTCTTCAGTAGTATTCTTCAGCATATTCTTCATCAGAATTCTCTCTTAGCAGAATTCCCAACAGTCAACACTCACCGAGCGAGGGATCCTCAAGGTCTGGGAGCAGAAGAATTCACGACAGGTTGGGAAGGCAAACTTCCCCAAGTGAAAGCCCCTCAAGTTCTTCCTCTGAGGAAAAACGGCGCAAGCGCCGCAAAAGGGATGACTTCTCCTCAAGTGACTCCTCGGACAACAAGGACAAAGAGACAGGACACTGGAAGTCTTGAGGAAGACGTCGCGAGGAAGAGGACGAAGGCATATCTCTTCTTTGGCGTCGTCAGAAAGTTGATGCATTCACACGACGCATCAGCTACTACTTTGATCACAAGAAAAGGCGCATGCCCACCAATATTAAAACATATGATGGAACGGGTGATCCTGATGACCACCTAAAAATTTTCGAATCCGCTGCTACTATCGAAAATTGGCCACAACCCGTATGGTGTCATATGTTTAACTCCACGTTAGTGGGGAATGCGCGAACTTGGTTTAACAAGCTTCCACGAAGGAGCATAGACGGGTTTGAAGAGTTGCAAAAAGCATTCCGCTTGAACATCACCCAGAGAAGAAAGTGCGCTAAGAACCCTGTTGAACTGGCCAGAGTAAAACAGCGCCAAGGGGAATCAACCAGTGCTTACGTGGAGCACTTCAAGGATGAATGTATACACATCAAGGCGTGTCCTAAAGTGCTAAAAATTTCAGGGTTCATGAACGGGACTAATAACCCAGAACTCATTAAGAAATTAAATGATAAGGTTCCCCAAACCTTCGATGAACTAATGAAGCGCACAAGATCCTTCATCCAAGGAGAAGCAGCCGCTGCGGACAGTAAAAAAGGCTACTCAAATTATAGACAGCAAGAATAGCCTAGGAGATAATCCAATGATCAGAGCAGCAATTGCAACAATAATTATCGCAGTCAGGGAAGTGGACGAGATAATGACAAATATACCCCCTTGTTAGGTCACCATATTGATTTCACACAAACAAGAATGAGATAGATATAAGGATTGGATGAGTATTTGAATAAGAGAATGATAAGAGCAAGAGTTTCCTTATGATTTCAAATAAACAACCAAGTTTTACATTAGCCTAAGACTTCTATTTATAGGTGAGGAGCTAGGGCAACACTCCTAGTCCTCCTTACATGGATTTCGTATGGGCTATAAAGCCCATGGACTCAATAGCTTAAGCCTTGTAAACTTATAACATAACATAAATGAAAGTAACCAGTAACTTAAGCAACCTATTATTACAAATGAGCGAGACTTGATAAAATAGTAAAAACTATG
Organism: Artemisia argyi; assembly: GCA_030686995.1. Taxonomy (NCBI): domain Eukaryota; kingdom Viridiplantae; phylum Streptophyta; class Magnoliopsida; order Asterales; family Asteraceae; genus Artemisia; species Artemisia argyi. The sequence goes on along the minus strand of CM060676.1, from coordinate 41,345,804 downwards.
ATCCCAACAATCTCCCCCTAAGGGTCGGTCATCACGGTTGCTTGACGTCTTTGTCATTTCTTCATCTTTGACTTTCATAGCTTGAGACGTCTTTCAATAAACATGAGTTAAGAATCATTCATCGTTCTTTGTACTTTGTTCTTTGTTGTAGTGATAGTGATGATGTTATGAAGTTGTCTGCCTTTCGTCACTTCCGCGTTTGTGGTGGTAGTCCGCCATTCCAACATGCTCATACATCTTTGAATTCTGACTTATACATGCACGTAGTCCCTTTCTTTCACATAAGATCTTTAGTCTTTATACTTTGTAAATTCTTCTTTTTGGCGTAGAATCTTTCTTTGAACTTTGTGTTGCTTTGATCTTTGAGGGAGCTTTTGATGACTTCAAGATGTATGTATGAGCATGTGGAATCCGTCGCCATGGAGATGATGTAACCCTGCATGTAAACAGTTAGCAATAAAACATCCGGTAATTACAGATAAGGAATTAGAGATCATCAACAGCATAGTGTGAAGACTCCTTCTAACCCTTATCAAGGCCGTTCCCATGTCAGATACTCCCGAGGGAGCTTACAAGACCTACTAAGTAGCTCAGTGACTGGGTGAGTCGCTGGGGATCACTCCACGACTGTAGACCGCTAAGAAACTACCGCAAACACTAAGCGTAACCCGCAAGGAGTTACCGAAGTGACCTGCTGTCAGGGCTGTTTGATGTTGACCCTGGCAGGATTTCCGTTCAATCATTGAGAAATACTTATGTAAATTCTCTCATAAACGTTCTCGGCAGATTGCTAAGATCTGCGAAGGACTCAATATTTTACAGCTAGTGTCCATTGATGTAGAACACTAGTTGTAGAAATACTAAGTGTTCCTAAGAGATCTTTGATGTATCTCATGGCTCTAGACTCGAAAAGTGCACACTTAGGTTTCCTATGCGGAGACTAGGGAGGGGTCTCCTGCTTCAATATCAACCATCTCTAAGAGATAAGTCGATAGATTACATCGGTTCCCCGTGAGAATGAAACAAGCTCTTTTAAGAGAACTTGAGTGGTTAAGAAGGTTTAGTGCAGTGCGTCACTGGGTCTATGACGTCTTAGTCTTCAATACCGGTGTCACCTTAGTAACAACCAGTAGCATATGAGTTGAACCCGGTGTCTGCCCTAAGGTTGAACATATGGAGGGCTATTTCTTTTCACCCTTTTCTTTACTTTTCTTTTTAATTCTTCAACTCCTTTTTTCCCTTTCATTCTTTTCTCCTTTTATCGTATCATACCTAAGGACTTCTAATTCTAACTATTGGTGATGTCCTTGGGTAGATCCCTCCGGCTTTGGCGGATCATAGGACTGAATTTCCTATCTTAATCACCTTATAACTCCATGATTATCCGACAATAGCCAAGAAACCTTTGAAAATCTCTCAAAGTGTTTGTGAATATCAAACATTTTGTTTAACACTTTGAGAGTTTTGTATTTACTTTTGAAGGGCTCCCCCTTCACATGTGCTCATAAGTGTTTAAATAAGTTTGCACATGTGGGAGGAGCAAGCACTTTTGAATTGATCCACTTTCAGTGAACCTGACCAATTCGAGACACGCTTACATCACTAGTTAGACTAGCTTGAAGTTATTACCCGGCCTGGTCAAATCCACAGAAAGTTTCACGAAACGGTACATTTCTACTCAGACAAATCCTTTTCGAGACACGCTTACGTGGCTAGTTAAAGAGTTCCATTGTCAGCTTTTAGGTGACAACTAGCTCTAGTAACTAACTTGATGTTATTACCCGTCGAGGATAAGTCTTTTCGAGATTACTAACTTTTATGTTTCGTCAATTCTTGGGTCAATTCTGAGTCTAGCTCGCATGAGATTTGACTTTAAGCAACTTAGAACTTTCATATTTTAATCACATTCAGTTTTCTCCCCCTCAAAAATAGCATATGAGATGTTGTTTTTGATAAACTTTTGATTAAAATATGCTTTTTAAGTCTTATGGGGAGATATCAACAAGAACTTTTGTATTTCAAACGATGAGTTTTTTCAAGTGCTCCCTCTCAACAAGTGAATACTCATTGAGGTGAAATACTTGTCTTTTGAGTAGAGTTATGAAAATCAGAAAATGTTTGATTAACTCTACTCAAAAGTAAGAAGCCTTCGCTCCTTATATAAGGATTGAGGCACTGATGCGTACCTCAGGGTCCTTTCTTTACAAGAACGGGTTGTACACTATTATGTGTGCACAAGCCATAATGAAAATTATTCAATCAAATGAAACAATTGATATTGAAAAGTGAATAACCAAATGTACCAAGTTAGACTTCGTCAGGAAGTGGAGCATCAAAGTCAGTGAACTTAGGTTCTGGTCTTTCGAAGTTTCTGATAGGAAACGATGGTCTGGCACCGATATAGCTTTCCAGTCGTCTGATCTGTTCCCGTCGAAATAACCTTTCTTCAATCTTTAAGACGAAGTTGCGAACTTATCTTCTTGAGCTGGATTTCCATCTAGGTTGTTCCCCCTTTGCTATCTTTCGGCGATCATCATTCAACCTTTTGACAAGCCCATCACGAACGAATTTGAGTGTAACATCACAGAATTTGTGTATCTCATCGAACCTCATGAAGCTTTGTAGCTTTTTGCTGTTGATGTAGGTGAAACCAAAAGGTTCTTGGTTGAGAGTAAACTGTGACGTTTGATAGATTCCATCAAATGTGAATTGCGGCTTTGTCAAATTGATCTTCTGTTGGTAACTTTCCACTCCAAGCAGAAGATCTTCCACTCTTTCTTGAACTATCAATCGTCGGATGTAAAGAAGTAGTGATGCCATGAAGTTGTACTGTACTTCTTTATCGAATCCACGCATTCTTCCTTGAACCTTTTCGAGCTACATGTCTTCGATGTCATTGAGATTAAGGTCTGGAAAGTCTGCTTCGAAGAACTTGTACTTCTTTTCATCTTGTCGTTTAACAACAATTTCACGCATGAATATGTAGTTAAACCGTTGCGACTCTTGAATCTCCAAGATAGCGATGATCTTAGATTTCTGCTTCACATTTTCCAATGATTTCTCTCCTAATCTGCTGGTATAACCGAGACGACGACGTTCTGGCCAGTGTTGAATTCCGTGTAGAGCATATCTGTCGTAAGCTACGATGGAGTTGCTGAAAATACGAGTGGTCTCTTCAATGGCAGGAATTTCGTATCTTGCGGCTGGTACTGAGATTGTGAGTGAGGAAGCATATTTCTTCTTGGATGTCTCTTGGGTGAGCTGGATGTTACGGAGATCTTTGTTGAAGAAGAAGCTGTAAGGTATCTTGGGTTTATCTGGAAATCCTTTTGATTGAGCCCGAACCACCTAACTTATATTGACCAAGGAATGGTCAACAAAGTCAAATAGCCTAGATCAATGCTCCGCGGAAGTATAAGGTTTCCCCGGGTCGTATGTCCCGACGAGGTGTGAATTGTAAACAAACGGTTTCGTGATCGGGTGAATTTGGATGGAAAGGGGTTTTGAGTTTGGTTTAACTAAGGAATCTACAATGAAATAGCTTAAACAAGCTATCTGAATAAGATGGGAGAGTTAGAAAAACCAGAAATGTTAAAAACCTAAAAACGCGTACGTTATGTTTAAATAAAACGTAAACGTACGAAATAAAACGCGAGTTTTAACAAAATAAAATACTTACAAAAGTGAAAATCACATTTTTACAATCCTAATAATAAAAGAAACTTTTTAGAAAATTAAAATTACTTTTTACACTATTTAATTAATTACTATTAATTAAAAACTATTTAATACTTATTATTAATACTTAAATAACTAAAATACACTACAAAATATTATTTAAATACTAAAAAGGTGAAAATAAAATTCCTAAACTTATAAAATAACTAAAAATAAGTTTTAAAAATAAAAATAAGTGTTTTTGTCTTTTTGTGGTTTTTCTATTAATTAATTACTAATTAAATTCTAATTATCTAATTAACTATTTTAAATTAAGAAAATTACTAAATGAACAGTAAAAATTCTAATAAAATTTCTAAAAATATTTTACAACATATAAAAGCTATAAAAAATATAAAAACTAAGTTTTGCTTAATAAAAACTAATTATGCTATTTTAAACTAATTATTAATTAATTATAAATAAAACTAAGATTAATTCTAATTAATACTAAATGACAAAATAAAAATCTGAAAAAATTATTATAACTACTTTAATATATGAGGAATTTAATAAAAATATAAAATAGCTAAGTACTTAATAAAAATTTAAAAATGAAAATTAAAATTAAATTACATTAAATAGAAACTATCACTTAATTTTAAATTAACTTTTTTGGATTTTTCTTTTACAAATCTATTAAATACTTAAAAACAAACACTTTTTGTTAAAACAAAATTTTTGTAAACTTAAAATAAGCTGAAATGAAAGCTAAAAGTCCAACAGTTGACTTTGTTTGACCAAATGGCAAAATAAGCTAAAATGACCACAAGTGGGACCCACTCTGGTTGAAACAAGTGTAAATAGGTTAGATTAACATGTCTAAGCCAGAAAATACAAGTGGGGCCCACAGATTAAGCAATAAGCTAATCAAATAAGCACTTGGATCATGGATTTCAACTGAAAATGGGACAATTTTGTGGACTGTCTAGGGGGCCCACATGGGTGATTGGGGGCATAAGAATGGGTATTATGGAGAGCCTGGTAGGGGGAGGGTTGAATGGAGCAAGGCTGGTGGCCTGGGGCCCACTGAGGTGGTAGGAAACCACCACCAAAGGGTGGTGTTTGGGTGGCTGTGCAGCTGCACAGGGGACTGTCTCCCCCTGCAGGTGTGTTTAGGGCAAGGTGGGGCCCAGCACAAAATTCACAAAAATGCAAGAACCATGGAATCTTAAAGTCTAGCTGGTAGAGAACAATTCTAAATAAGTATCACTGCCTAAAAACAAACACAAAATTCAAAACAATTGCCTCAATTTTTGGAAAAAACTGAGAATGCACAATTTGACTTTTAGCAAAAACTTGATACCTTGACTTTTTTCAACTTTGATTGCTTTTATAATACTGAATACATGTTTATAAGTTAATTTAACACCAAATTAAGTTAAAAGAACCACTTATATAAGGAAATGATGGGCTTTGGGATCTTCACTCCCCAACAGTTAACAGTTATAGGCTTTGGGGTGGAATTTTGACTTCTGACTACTAAGGTGTTGAATTTAAACTTGAAATAACCTAATAAGACCTATTATAGCTTACTGGGACCAAAACAACAACAGAATAACAAGAATACAACCAGGATAACCACTAATCCAAACACTCCTTCTTGTAACTGATTTTAAGGTTCTGAGTGATTAAATGAGATATACATTGAATACTTATGTAAATTGACTAATCAATCTATTTGAGATGTGTAAGAGCTAATATAATGCAAGAATTACCACTACAATAGGAAATGCTAATTAATGAAGAACCTAACTGTGATATACCAACCTTTATGAAAATGAGATTTATGGAATAAAACAGAAGCATATATGCAACAAACTAACCAAAAATAGCAAATAAGTCAGACAAATAACAATTTAGCCTAAGTTTAAGCAGATATGAGATGAGCTACAGTAAGTATGCAACAAAAAGGAAATTAGCTTACAATTTTTCCAAGCTCAAACCAAAGGATCCAGGGCATTTCTTACTATCCTACAGCTTCCCATGAAGCTTTAACCCATGACATTCCACAATCATCCATTCTCCTTGCTTGCATCTTCTTCCACACTAATTTCTTAATTTCCAGTGATTTATTTAGCATTTTTGAGTAATTTTTGAGTGTGTGAATTAAGATGAACCAAACTGGGATATTAAAGTTTGAATGAGTTTCATGAGCTTAAGGTGAGTTAATAAAACAGCAACCATACATTTTTAACACTAATTAAGTGAAGATAAGGAATTAAGCACTTTTGGCAAAAACTAAGACAAACATATAAAACTTGAATTACTGATTAAAAATGGTTTACATTACACTGGAATCACCAATAATACAACTTATAAATTAGATAAACACTGGAAAAGATAAATTACAATATTACGACATCAAAACTATACTAAAAACTACTCTACTACTCCTTTCTTCTGTTTTCTTTTTCTTTTATAGCCCTGGAGGTCAAACTCTTCTTTCCCACTTGAGCATAGCCGTTAGATTGGCTTGGGTGATCTCCACCGTTCAAATCCCATATTGGCGGGAAAAATTGGGATTGGTAGATAATGGGTTTGGTGAGAAATAAATGAGGAGGGGGGTTGGAGTGTTGGTTGAGTGATATTAATGAAGGTAGGTGGGTTGGTGAAAAGTTGAGAGGAGGGGGGGAGGCATGAACCTGAAGATTAGGGTGAGATTAGGGATGATGAACAGTGTTCTGTTTTGTGGGTTTGACCGGAGTCAACGAGGGGGACGGGGGTATTAGTTTAAAAGGTGGGCCGGGTATAAGTGTTTGGGCTTGGAGTTTGGTTTTTGGATTGTTTTTGTGGACCAGGCCAAAAGGGGTGGGGCTTGGTTTGGTTTATTGTTGGGTTTAAGATAAAAAAAAAAAAAGTCCAAATGGTTAAGTGTGTTAATACAAGGACTAATGGTGTAATTTCCCGAAACTTGGGGACTGAAAATGCACTTTTCCAAAAGTATCAATAAGGACCATACTTGCATAGCTTAAATATCCAAAACCCATTTTTGCAATTTTGTACTTTTCAAAATTCCCGGGGATCATTTATGTAAATTTTCAAAATCCGGGGACTAAAATTGCCATTTTCTTAAAATTTTCATCCAGGGATTAAAAGTGATTTTTATGAATTCCCAAGGACCAAAATTGATTTTTCATTCAAAATTATCCCACCAGGGACTGAATCTGACAATTTCTGAAACTCCAGGGACTAATTTCGCCAATTTGGATTTTTAGGGACTAAACATGTAATTTTCTCAAACTTTTTACCCAAAGTCTAAATTTGATAATTTTTACTTTTAAAAACTTTGGGTTGGCTTTTCTTTCGTTTTAAAACGTCAGGGACTAGTTTTGTCAATATTTGAAACTTGAAGGACTGAAAATGCCAATTGTGCAAACTTTGTTCATTTTTCATTTGTTTTTAAACGTTTTGCATCTAAAACATATAAAACACACTTTTGAGATAATTTCAGTATTTTGATGCATTATTGGGTGTTTTTGGATGTTTTGGCAGTTCATATAAGACAAAAATGATGAGTATTTACACACTCATCACCTTTCAAAGGTAATGGTTTGGTCCAGTCAGTGAAGTAAGGTTTTTCATGATTTTTGGAACTGAGGTCGATATTCACTTCAGGATTTAGCCAGTCAAAGTCGGCAGACATTGCACTAGCTATATTCTGCATATGATATTCGTATTCCACTTTGTTTCCGGATCTGGACTTAAGGAATTCTTGTGCATCCCTATTGATTCTTCTGAGCTCCGTCTTTGTAAGTTTGTTGATCTGAAGATCCTTCATTATGACTTGGGTGAACTGTAGAGTGTTACCAGGAAGGGGTTCTTTTTCTTCGAGAGGAGGTTGAGCTTGAACCATTTCTGTCAACCAATCATTCTGAGGAGTGTCATCATTGTCAAGCCATGAATGACGTCTTTTCTTCTTTGATTTCTTGGACTTAGATGTAGCATCTTTGTCTTTAGCCTTGGATTGTGACGATGGTCCAGCATGAGAATCGGGAATAGGTGAAGCACGGTAATCGGTGTCAGGTTGACCCTGGTAGTCATCAGTAGGTTCCATGAAAGTTACTTCTTCTTCAGTTGGACCTTGACCGGTAGCTGAGTGGTGTTGTTGATTTCCAGGAGGAGTGGAGTCCTTTCGTGGTTGTAGAGAAGATGAGGGACCGGTTCCAGACTTTGGTTTCTTGCCTTTTGAATTTGGGTCAGGGTCGTCATCTTTTCTTGACCTTTTCAGGGTTCCAGCTGCTTCTTTGCATGACTCTTTGGAAATGTAAGCCGCCATTGCATCAACAAGTGCTTTTTCTTCAGTAGTTTGTGTGGTTTTGGAGGCAACATTGTCGAAGAGTTTAGCAAGCATTTCATTGAAGGATAATTCAGGGACGGTTGGAGCTGCAGTAGAAGCTTTTGCAGTGTGAAGCGTGAATGGTGTTGTAGACAACATTTTTCTAACGACACTTCTGATTCTGTGATCCAAGTTGTCCTTGATTGGTTCAAGAAGGTTTGCTACTTCAGGAGTGACCATCTCAACTAGATTTTCAGTGAGAAAGTCTTGTGTGACAGTCCTTATAAATCCTGTGTAATCAGAGTTCAAGAATTTATCGATCAGCTGCTTTGACTCCTGAAAATCTTCAACTTGTTTGGTAAGACCGGTAACCATGTTGGTAAGTTTGTTGACTTGTTCCTGAAGATCAACTGGTTGTTTCGATTCATTGATTGAATGCTGCTTTGATGCGGTTTCGGAAGGTGTGGGAGATGAATGCTCAGGTGATGATTCGGATGATGACTCGTTGTAAGAGTTTGAAGAAGAAGCAGGAGGAGTCAGATCCTTTGGTGGAGAGTCTTGAGGAGGTGGAGGTTGTGCTGAGGAAGTCTGCTGAGAAGATGACTTGAGAAATATGTTGGTGTCGAACGCGTTCTTTTCTTCGTTTTCTTTTCTTCGACGTTCCTCTGCTTCCTCTGCTTCTCGTGCAAGAAACTCTGGAGTAATGAGGTATTCATGTTCCTGATCCGTAGCAATATTCTCTTGTCTGCCAACATTCTCCTCTACATTAGCAGTCTCAGTCATATTGACATCTCCTGTATCGTCTGTATTTTTAATGGTGTCATCAGGCTGTGGAGCTGATTCTAACGTAGTGGACACAACGGGAGGAATCATGCTGCTTGTAGCTCCTTCATGTTCTGACTGATCGATAGGTGGTGGTGTTGAAGGTTGAGACATAAGTCGGCTTTCGAGAGTTGCTTTCCTTTGTTCTTTCCGAAGTTGCTTTTCTTCAGCTCGAGTGTCGACAACTATACTTTTCAGTTTGCGTTTATCGACTAACTGTTCAACGATTGGTTCGTCTCCATCATCATCATTAGGCTCATTAATAGTGATCCCTTTCCTTTTCCTTGTCTCTTCTTCATAAGTTTCTAGACTTTGTTGTATAGCGATCTCTGTTGCAGGAAATCCTTCTTCAGGTGCTCTTACTCTCAGTTCGTAGTCAGGTTCCTCTTCTTCAGATTCCGTGTCGAACTCTGATTCGCTGTCAGAAGGTGGAGGTGTAGGTTCATCATGAAGAATGTACTCAGGAGTTACCTTCTGCTTTGGCTTTGGCTTTGGCTTTGGCTTGGTTGCAGGTTTGGGTTTGGATGTTGGTATAGGTTAGGTGGAAGTCTTGGGTTTTATCTTGGGAGCAGCCTTAGACTTAGTCTGAGGTGAGCCAGTGGTGCTTGTAGTACTCCCAGACTTCATACCTCCTCTGGTTCGAGTCTGTATAGTAGCTTCTTCCTGTACCCCTTTGTAAGCATTATCATAAAGTTTGTAGTTTAGACTTTTCTTGATTTTGTCATCAAGAAGATATTCGGGAAGCCTCATTCCTTTGATCTTGGTAGAGGAAGTGGTTGTCTTGATGAATGAGGTGGTGAAGTTGTCCTCGAAGAGGTGCTTCGGCTCATTAGGATCAGCCATCCTCTTGATAAATTCTGGAGTGTCTTTGCAGAAATGTTCTATGAGAAGCTTGGTGAATCTTGTGAACGGTATCATAGTCTTTACACGATCGGTTTGAATGCTGTAGACTATATCGTTCATGATTGGAACTGCAAAGTCAATAGGTGTCAAAGTCACCATTCCCCAAAATGTTTGCAAATGTTCAAGCCTAGGATGTTCATGACCACTCTTTCTTCCTGATATTGATCTTACAACCAACAGACAGAATGTTCTCCAGGGCTGAGGTATATTCTTGGCATTGAATCGGGAATGTTTGACCAGAGGTACGTTGTCATCAACATCATATCCTAACTCAACAAAGAAGTCAAGAAGGTCCAGTTCAGGTAATATAGGAGCAAATTCGTTGTCAGGTTGAGGCAGAAGAAGGACTGTACGAAGAACGTCGTGATCTACAGTGTAGACTTGGCGATCCAGCGTAACAGTGAAAGACTCATCATCCAAATTAGCCTTAGCCGTAAGCCAGAACTGATGAAGGTAGAACTGAGGAACTGAAGTAGAACAGATGAGCAGATGTTTGCATGGATGTGCAAGTAGAATATCTTTAACAATCTTGCACGAGCTCTCAGTAATTCTCAATTTGTCGAAATCAACTCGTGGATTGTTGTTGCCAATTGTAACATCGTAGTCAGCGGGAGTGATATCATCCATGGTGAGTAATGGAAGAGCTTGTTCAGGGACGTTCTCGCTGTGTTCAGCCATATTATTGTTTCTTAGTGATACAATGTATTCCAAGTGATGAGACCTGTTGTAGAACATATTATGCAATGATTAGAATCAGTCTATCCATTCGAATAAGGTGATTTCAAAAAATGTATCGAGAACATGTTCTCGATAAAATCAAAATCGTGAATCAAATGAGGATAAGAAGTTCTCGTACATCACAAGCATATAATAGAAGCATATTAGCACACCAAGTAAGCTCATATGAACACACAACGAGAGAACCCACAAAGAATCGAAGCCCTAAGTTATTGAGAATCATGCATACTAGGAATTAAATCTAATTAATAGGCATAACCATGATACTCATACACAAAATAACATATCCCACCAAGAAAAACACAAAAACAAACAACAACTCAAGAAAACCCAATTCGTATCAAACCCTAAGTTTCGAAATACACACCATCGTGTGTTAAACTAAGATTAAACGTGATAGAGAGGATGGAAACATATTATAGCACAAAACCCCTATCGTTAATTAACCTTCTAAACACGAATTTCATGATCCCGAAATTATATAAACCCTAACTTTTAAATCGCAAATTCGTGACATCAAGCCATTAACTTTGTGATTAATCAAAAACCCATGTTAGAAATCGTCTAAGGATCATGTAGAAACTAACGGTTTGAATTTTGAAAGCACGGATTGTTCGAATGAATTGTGGCCGTGGATTAAGGAGAAAGGGTTTAAGGGTTTAAGGTTTTTATGAGTTATAAAGAAAAGAAAAAGAAACGGGGGTTGTTTGTTTGTGTTATAATAAAAAACTTTTGAATGTTGTCACTTATGGTCCCCTAACTACAGGAATTACAATACAAGTCCTAAAATTTAGAACTAATAAAAGGCACAAAGATGTAATGACTTACGATACCATATTGAGACAAAGAAATACGAGATATGAGTAATGAAATCCTGAAACAACGCATCAAAGATAATATGCAAGTATATCGATTATGAAAAAAAATTTATAAAATTTTAGGCGAGTCTCCCCCTCAACACTTGTAAAATGACAAGGTGTTGAAAGACAAAGCGATATACTTGCAGGGTTTTTTTTTTTTTTTTTTTTTTTAAGAAAGAGATAAATATTTTTGTGTTTTTGGGGTTTAATAAAAATAAAGAAAAGCATTTATTTTACAAAAATAGTAAAATAGTTGATGTTTGACACTTTACTTTTGTTTTAAAAACTTTTGTAAGTCAAATGGTGTCAAACATCGCATACCAATTTGGTGAACTAAACTTGCAAACCTTGATGGAGCTAAGGGTTTTGTAAGTAAGTCCGCTAATTGGTACTCAGTACCCACAAAATATAACTCAACTGTACCCTTCTCGACATGCTCTTTGATGAAATGGTATCGGAGATCAATGTGTTTGGATTTGCAATGATGAACTGTGTTGCAGGAGATTGCAATGGCACTCTTAGAATCGTAGTAAATCAGAATCTTGTTGAATAAGTAGCCATAGTTTTTAAGTTGTGGTCTCATCCAAATGACTTGAGCGCAACAAGCGGACATAGCTACGTATTCAGATTCGGTAGATGATAGTGATGAGCAATCCTGCTTCTTTGATTGCCAAGACACAAGTTTATCTCCAAGAAACTGTAAGCCCCCTGATGTACTTTTTCGCGAGTCTAAGCATCCTGCATGGTCAGCATCTAAAAAAGCTATTAGTTCAAAACCAGAATCCTTCGGATACCAGATCCCCAAATGGATGGTTCCCTTTATGTATCGAAGGATTCTTTTTGCCTCATTGAGGTGTTTTTCAGTTGGATTAGCCTGATAGTGAGAACACATAAACACAGCAAATACAATATCAGGTCTACTGGATGTGAGATACATGAGGGACCTAATAATACTTTGGTATTTGGTAGGGTCAACTGGAGTCCCATGTAAATCAGCATCTAGTTTAGTAGAATTGGCCATCGGTGTATTCATCGTATCACTACTTTGCATACCATGTTTCTTTAAAATCTCAAGAGCATATTTGGACTGATTTAGAAAAATTCCACGGGGTGATTGATGAACTTGTAGTCCTAGAAAGAACATAAGTTCACCCATCATGGACATTTCAAAATTATCTGTCAATAATTTTGCAAAATCCATTGAGTAATTTTTGTTGGTTGAAGCAAAAATAATGTCATCGACATAAACTTGAACAATTAATAAGTCCATCTCGTAGGTTTTTGTAAACAGTGTTGGATCCACCGAGCCTAGAGTAAAATCATTAGCCAACAGGAATTTAGAAAGTTTGTCATACCACGCCCTGGGGGATTGCTTAAGACCGTAGAGAGACTTCTTAAGCTTGTAGACATGATTGGGATGTTCTGGATCAACGAAACCTTCAGGTTGACAGACATAAACTACTTCTCGGAGTTGACCGTTCAGAAAAGCCGTTTTCACGTCCATTTGGTAAACAATCATATTCCGATGAGCAGCAAATGCTAAGAACATCCGTACAGCTTCAAGTCTAGCCACAGGAGCAAATGATTCTTCAAAATCGATACCTTCTTCTTGAGAATAACCTTTTGCTACCAAGCGTGATTTGTTGCATATGACTGTGCCTTCTGCATCCAGTTTATTTTTCCAGATCCATTTTAAACCAATGACGATGATGCCTTCAGGTTTTTCAACCAATTCCCATACTTCTAATCTTTGAAAGGTTTCGAATTCTTCTTGCATAGACTTAATCCAGTTTTCATAAGTCATTGCTTCTTTGACATTTTTAGGTACAGTTTCACAAACTGTGAGTGCATAGATGCAAGTTTCACCGTCTGTGTGAAGGCATTGTCTTGTCATGATAGGTGCATCTGGATGGCCAATAATTTGAACTAAGGGGTGATCTCTAGTCCATTTGTGTGTCGAGGGATGAAGTTGATAAGAATCTCGCAAGTGAGCAGGACCCAAATTGCGTGTAGATGACTCAGCAATGTCGGGGACAGGTTGAGCATTTGCAAATGGATTAACGAATGGTTCTGGGTCATGCTCTGCGGGTTGTGGTACTGATAAAGGTATGGAATCTCCAGCTGATTGTCGTGAGTTGGACCCGGTTTGTTCTGTTGTTGTAGGTGATATGACTGGAGGACCGTCTCTTCCAACAGTAGTTGTTGTTTGTTGAGGTGTATCAGGTACTTAATGTTGATCAAAGTTTGCAGCGGAATTTGGTGTGGCCTCAGGTGGACGGTTAACAGGCGTATCATCAAACAATGGAGCAAACAAGGTTTCTACTTCTTTACGAGAAAGTGACAATGGTTCAGCCGAATAGACCGGAAAATTAAGACGGTTGGTTGCGGGTCCTAAGCCGTGTTGCTCAGAAGCCATTTGAGTGAGTTCATCGAAATTAGCATGAATAGTTTCTTGAATTTCCCGAGTACGACGATTCCAGATCCGATAGCCTTTTGAATTTTCACAGTAACCTATGAATACTCCAATGTCAGCCTTAGCTTTAAATTTACCTAGATCATCACGATCATTGACTGGGTAGCATAAAGCACCGAATACGTGAAAGTGACTGATGTTTGGTTTCCTTTTGTGAACAATCTGATATGGCGTTTTGTTGTGGCGTTTTGTGATCATGCAACGGTTTTGAGTGTAACAGGCGGTTGAAACAGCTTCTGCCCATAAGTAATTTGGTAATTGAGCGTTGATTAACATCGTTCGAGCAGCTTCCACTAACGTTCTGTTGCGTCTTTCGACTACTCCATTCTGTTCGGGTGTGCGTGGAATAGATGTTTGATGTTCAATTCCCACTTTCTCAAAATACGACCTTAGAGTCCGATTCTTAAATTCTGTGCCATTGTCAGTTCGAACAATTCTGACTGTGTTTCGAAGCTGAACTTGTATTTTGGTGAGAAAGGTGATGATCATTTGAGGAGCTTGATCTTTACTTCGAAGAAAATAAACCCAAGTCCAGCGAGAGTAATCATCAACAATTACTAAAATGTAGCATTTACCGTTGATTGTTTGAACACGCATTGCACCACACAAATCCATATGAAGTAAATGTAAAACATGATTGGTACTGTGTTCATGTTTTGAGGGAAAATGAGCACAAGTACTTTTTCCTTGTTCACAGGCTGGACATAGATGATCTTTGGCATAGCGGAATCTTGGAAAGCCTTCAACTAATTTGTGACGAGCGAGATCAGTCATCGTTTTGAAATTCAAATGAGAAAGGCGTTTGTGCCATAACCAAGATTTAGTTGATTCAGCTTTGGATAGAAGACAGATTGGAGATGAAGCGATCATGTCTGACATTGAGATAGTATAAAGGTTAGTGCCACGTTTGCCAGACATCAAATCATTTCCGTGTAGATCACGAACAAAACATGTTTTCTCGCGAAATGCTACTTCTAAATCACCATCACAAAATTGACCGACTGAGAAGAGGTTGTGACCCAAGCCTTCAACATAATAAACTCTGCTAATTTCAATGTTCCCATGCATGTAGTCTCCGTAACCCATGATTAAAGCGTATTGATCATTCCCGAATCTGACAGTTCCAATAAACTTTGAGACAAAGTTCTTTAACAGTATGAGATTGCCTGTCATATGTCGGGTGCAACCGCTATCAACAATCCAGAGAATGATCTGAACCACCTGCATCAAAAGAAGACGACAGAGATGGAACAGAAGTAAGGGTGGAACCCGAAGAAATAGTGGGTTCCTGTTGGTTAGAAATGCAAATATTTAACAATTTAGGAATCCATTTAAAATTTGGTTTGTATTGTAACCAACGTTGCCAATTCCAACTAGTTTTAGCTTTGTTCTTAGTAAATGCACAAGCTTTGGGCGGGTTCCTAGAATTGTTAATAGCTGCTTGTGGGTTGACTACAACATAATTAGAAACTGTAGTAGGCGTTTTCCTTAAGGTAGACTTAGAAGCATTAGTGGACCTAGAAGAAGAGCCTAATCTACGTTTCTTTTTGCGGTGTAAGAGATTATTAGCTACACATTTGGTATGATCACCAGATAACACACTTTTACGACAAAACACACAAGATGCATTAATATTCAAAACATTTGAAGGTTCAGCATTCGTTACATTAAGATTTGGATTACAATTTGCCAGATTAGAATCTAAATCAGATGCAACATTAGTTTTATTCGAGTTCCTAAGGTGGTCTTCTACTTCTTGCACTTCTAGTGTTCCACTTTTTTGTTGCGAGAGCCTACTCTTTTTAGTCTTCTTAACTCTTTTTGGCTTTGGGCTTCTAACGCTCTTAGGGGAAACTAGACCTGTGGAAGTGGAAGAGCTAACATTAGAACTCTTAATATGCTTATCCTTATCTGTTATGTCTATTTGAAACATTCCTGGTGCAATCACAGTGGTGTCAATGAACTTTCCTTTTTGAAGTAGCTTAATTTTCTCTTTCAAATCAATGATGATGTGTTTTTTGTCCTGAATACCAGACTCAAGTAAACCATTACAATAACGAATGTCATCGCGGTTTTGTTGCCATTCGGCGTTTTCAATTTTTAACTCCGCAATTTCATTTGTTAACTTTGAAATTACATTTTTACGTAGACGACATTTGTTTTTACGAGACGCATGTTGGGCACATAATTGCAATTCAGTTTCAATACTTTGAGCTTGACACCAATCAATCTTATGTTTAAGTTGACAAATTTCGTTTGAAAGTTTGTTTATCACATCATCACTGTTTTGACGCAATGTTTCATTTTGATGTATCAATGATTCATTTTGTGACCTCAACGAAACAAGTTCAGCACAGTACTCAGCGAATAATTCAGCATTGCTGGAAACATGGATTTCATTCATGAGAGAACTATTAAAATCAGCCTGAAGAAGTTGTTCCAAGAGTCGATCAGAATCTGCTTTCAAAAATCGGTTTTTGCTTTGTTGAACCAAAATTGCATTTTCATTAAGAGCAAAAATTTCTTTCATATCTTTAACTTCTTTTTGGAGTTCCTGTTCCCAACGAGTAGCACAAAAACGCAAATGATGAACTAAAGGCAGAATTTGTTTTTGAAAAATGTCTCGCTTTTCTCGCTCGTAGGCTAATTGAAAAGTTTGAATTTTAATTTCCGAATGTTGTTCAATGACGTTTTCCAAAATATCGATGCCTTTCATGAATGTTTGAAAATAATCTAAAACTTTACAGCGTGTCGGTAACGGTGTCACATGACCAGAAGAAGGTAATGGACCATTTACTTGTGCCACGGGTTTGACAGGTGTAACACCCCCAAAATACCATAGCGGAATACTGTGTCATAGGGGTGCTACTTCATAATACAAAGTACAAGTTATAGAAAACGAACTCTAAATGAGACGTTTTGAAAAGTTACCATTCGATTAATGAATTCAAAGTTACAAACATGAGATTCCAAATTATGATACATAAATGTATACAAAATGTTTTGAATGGTAAATGATAAAAGCGTAAGTCTTCAGAATATGCAGCTTGACTCTAGGTTCCACGCACTAGCTATCGCCTTACTAACATGAGATAAACATGCTAAAGTGTCAACACAATGGTTGGTGAGTTCATAGAGTTTGTCTTAAAACAGTTGAAAAGCCTTAAAAGAATGTTCACACAGCAAAGGCATCGTGAATCCACTCAGTTACAAGTCCCGCCATAACAGACTTGTAACCTGTGTGTTCACAACCCACTGCTAACATATAGTATAATAAAGACATGTATAAGTTCATCAAGACAATTAAGCAATTAGTAGTGAGTCTCTACTTCATCTCCGAAGACCTCACTTTGGGAGCCAATTCCCAAGGACAACTGGGAGCCACTTCCCAAAGAAAACTGGGAGCCGCTTCCCAAAGATATAAGTTTACTGGGAGCCACTTCCCAAAGATAAAAGACAGTCATGTATGTATGAAATCAAGTATAATGCCATCAAGTATAAGACAATCAAGTATAAAACAATCAAGTATAAATGTTTTGAGTATTTGTACAAGTAAGCAAGTAGTTGAGCATGTATCCCCCCCAAGAGTTAAAACAAGTACGAAAAGAGTAGGGGCTATGACTCACCTTAAGTCTATGTAGTGAGTAATGAAAATGGTAGTCGAATCGCGAAAGTCTCTAAGAGAAGCCTATAATAGAACGTTGCGACTTAGGTTTGGAGTAACGTCTAAGAATACGAGGAATTGCCTATATATGTCTTGCATAATGTTCATGATGTAGTACTTTAGTATAATGTGTAAGTCTTTGAATATAAGTGGTTTATGAAACATGTATAGGTTGTACATCTCTTACTACCGTTCAGGCCGACATAATTCAGAAGTCATGGAGTAAACGTTCGAGGAGCCAGGACACTTTAATTCGTAAATCCACAACTCATCTCGACGGCTTACTTAATGAACTCCTCACATGAGGCTCCCTACTATTGTAGTATCTGATAACATATATATATATAAGTCTTTGATCTTTAAAAGTTATATGGTCTTTAGCCGTGGCTTTGCCGTGACCTTGGTCATTGTTACCATGGTCTTAAGACTCAACTTTGGCTTTAGCCATGGTTGTGGTCTTGGCTTTAGGTCATTAGACCTCTTGGTCTTAGTAATTCATAACTATAATATAGTGACTTTGGTCTAAAAATGGGCTGTTAAGAATTTGAAGAAATTATCATTCGGAAAGCGTTTTCAGGGCTCGAGCTTCTTTATTCCTGAACGAAAACGTCGTTCCGGACAACTTTCGTGTTTTAACTTTTTGATGAATCGGACCAGAAGTGGGACTTTCAAAATCAAAATTTGATCAGAATGCTATTTAGGTAGTTTTGCCGTTTTGGTTTCGCTAACTTCAAATGGTCATAACTTTTGACTCGTGTACTCGTTTTGGGTGATTCAAATTGCTATGTTTTCCTTTTGAAGTCCTTTTTAACAGTAAGTAAATGTCAAATATCATAGTTATACTATTTTGGTCGTGGTTCTCCATAAAAATCACTAGTTTGCTTGTTTACTTGTCATAAGTTAACATATGTATACCAATACTCGTTTTATCCATTTTTAAACATCATGAACACAATAACAAGAACATATATAGCATGAAAGGAAAACAAAGAGCATGAAAATGATAATGAGCAAGAAAGTGTAATAGGATTTGCTTACAACTTGAGGCTTTCTAAAAGAAAGGTAAGTAACTAGTATGGTACGGACTTTGATAGACTTAAGCTTCACCCTTTGCAATCTATGATAAACCGAGGTCATTTGAAGATTATAACGACGCCTTCTTGAAGTCCAAAGCTATTTGAAGATTATAACGACGTCTTTTTGGAGACTTTAAAGTTATAACAACTTTTCTTAAAAAATTTCCAAGATTGAAGATCAAACACTAGTTTTCTTTCAAAAACTAGTTAACTTTCTTACAAAATATAAGAAAAGTGCCTTAGGTTTTAGGACTTGAAGGTTATAAGAAGGTGTGGTGCAAGTTTTCTATGTGTTTTAGCTTGGTATTTATAGGGTAGGAAAAATAGTTAACCATATATTGGGTTAGAATTTAACCATGGTTAGTTTAAGACACTTGTAATGATCTAAAGAATCAATGGTCAAGATTTAACCACACATGGTGACTCCCCCCACCCCTAAGTCGGTTTGGAAAGGATAAGGGTGACTAGATGAGTAGTCATGGTCTTTGGATGATAATATCCTAAGTATGTAGCTAGTTTCGACTCCGTAAATTGCTAACCGTAAGTTTTTAGGCCACGAAACGTAAAACCGGGTATCCTAAAAATATGAAACTTCAAAGTATGGTCAAACATGTCAATATACTCCATAATAAAATATAAAATGAGTGGTAGGATCTATCGGGTGCTAAAACCCTGCTAAAAACTGGAAACACGGGTCTAAAACGCGTAATTCGCGTAAAACGCTGAACTGAAAAACGTAAAATTCCGAAACTTTTAGAATTGTCCTAAAATGAGAGAAAATCATATTTCTATAGTTTATAATGTTTTATGGACATATCGGGATGCTAGAATGATGTTTAAACCTAAAAGTAAATCTCGGACACGGCTTTGTGATTTTTTGCAGAAATGATCCGACGAGCGTCAAACTCTCAGATTATCGTTAAAATAGTTTAACTTACGAGAATATGAAATAAAAATTTCTGAGATGAATAGTGAAAAGTGAATAGTAAAGTGAATAGTGAAATTTTCGGGAATAAAAGTTAACCTAAAATTGCGAATTGTTACAGTCTGTACCCCTTAAGGAGAACTTCGTCCCGAAGTTCAGTTGATGTTAACTACTTACGGTGTGTCTAAAAGAATTCAGAATTTCCAATATAGAGGTGTTCACTCTGATTCGTCTAAGATTCTGGTCAAGGAGTTGTATCGGCTACAATTAAGCCCACTTATTTATAACACATTACTTACATAAAGAAGCGTCCAAATTTATGTAAGTAAGGTCTCATAAACTTATGGTTCGGTGATTTACAATTTCTTTATTTAAATGAAGAGGCGTCCCAATCCATTTAAATAAGGAGATTCTAAAACATCCTACCTAAGAATTTCCGACACAAAATCCGCCTTCTGAGGCCGATAGTAAGATAATCAAGCCATCAAATCCCTAAAGCTAAGTAATAATATTATTTAACTCAAATCTTGTGTCTCATCAAACAAGAACTGTCACAAGATCAAGTTAACTAATTAGTTATTACCGAGCTCCATGTTTTTAATGACTCGACGAATCTCTGGGGCTCCTTATAATACTAAAGTCACATCATCTAACAGCGTGGAACTAAACCAACAACTACCAACAAGCGTATGTGTATATAGTGTGTGTAAGGCGAATAAAGAGGAAGGTCCCAACGTATATAGCAGTTATAGTCTAGGCACTAAATGCAACCTAGTTCTCTATAACCAAGGCTCTGATACCAATCTGTAACACCCCCAAAATACCACAGCGGAATACTGTGTCATAGGGGTGCTACTTCATAATACAAAGTACAAGTTATAGAAAACGAACTCTAAATGAGACGTTTTGAAAAGTTACCATTCGATTAATGAATTCAAAGTTACAAACATGAGATTCCAAAGTATGATACATAAATGTATACAAAATGTTTTGAATGGTAAATGATAAAAGCGTAAGTCTTCAGAATATGCAGCTTGACTCTAGGTTCCACGCACTAGCTATCGCCTTACTAACCTGAGATAAACATGCTAAAGTGTCAACACAATGGTTGGTGAGTTCATAGAGTTTGTCTTAAAACAGTTGAAAAGCCTTAAAAGAATGTTCACACAGCAAAGGCATCGTGAATCCACTCAGTTACAAGTCCCACCATAAGAGACTTGTAACCTGTGTGTTCACAACCCACTGCTAACATATAGTATAATAAAGACATGTATAAGTTCATCAAGACAATTAAGTAATTAGTAGTGAGTCTCTACTTCATCTCCGAAGACCTCACTTTGGGAGCCAATTCCCGAGGACAACTGGGAGCCACTTCCCAAAGAAAACTGGGAGCCGCTTCCCAAAGATATAAGTTTACTGGGAGCCACTTCCCAAAGGTAAAAGACAGTCATGTATGTATGAAATCAAGTATAATGCCATCAAGTATAAGACAATCAAGTATAAAACAATCAAGTATAAATGTTTTGAGTATTTGTACAAGTAAGCAAGTAGTTGAGCATGTATCCCCCTCCAAGAGTTTAAACAAGTACGAAAAGAGTAGGGGCTATGACTCACCTTAAGTCTATGTAGTGAGTAATGAAAATGGTAGTCGAATCGCGAAAGTCTCTAAGAGAAGCCTATAATAGAACGTTGCGACTTAGGTTTGGAGTAACGTCTAAGAATACGAGGAATTGCCTATATATGTCTTGCATAATGTTCATGATGTAGTACTTTAGTATAATGTGTAAGTCTTTGAATATAAGTGGTTTATGAAACATGTATAGGTTGTACATCTCTTACTACCGTTCAGGCCGACATAATTCAGAAGTCATGGAGTAAACGTTCGAGGAGCCAGGACACTTTAATTCGTAAATCCACAACTCATCTCGATGGCTTACTTAATGAACTCCTCACATGAGGCTCCCTACTATTGTAGTATTTGATAACATATATATATATATATATATATATAAGTCTTTGATCTTTAAAAGTTATATGGTCTTTAGCCGTGGCTTTGCCGTGACCTTGGTCATTGTTACCATGGTCTTAAGACTCAACTTTGGCTTTAGCCATGGTTGTGGTCTTGGCTTTAGGTCATTAGACCTCTTGGTCTTAGTAATTCATAACTATAATATAGTGACTTTGGTCTAAAAATGGGCTGTTAAGAATTTGAAGAAATTATCATTCGGAAAGCGTTTTCAGGGCTCGAGCTTCTTTGTTCCTGAACGAAAACGTCGTTCCGGACAACTTTCGTGTTTTAACTTTTTGATGAATCGGACCAGAAGTGGGACTTTCAAAATCAAAATTTGATCAGAATGCTATTTAGGCAGTTTTGCCGTTTTGGTTTCGCTAACTTCAAATGGTCATAACTTTTGACTCGTGTACTCGTTTTGGGTGATTCAAATTGCTATGTTTTCCTTTTGAAGTCCTTTTTAACAGTAAGTAAATGTCAAATATCATAGTTATACTATTTTGGTCGTGGTTCTCCATAAAAATCACTAGTTTGCTTGTTTACTTGTCATAAGTTAACATATGTATACCAATACTCGTTTTATCCATTTTTAAACATCATGAACACAATAATAAGAACATATATAGCATGAAAGGAAAACAAAGAGCATGAAAATGATAATGAGCAAGAAAGTGTAATAGGATTTGCTTACAACTTGAGGCTTTCTAAAAGAAAGGTAAGTAACTAGTATGGTACGGACTTTGATAGACTTAAGCTTCACCCTTTGCAATCTATGATAAACCGAGGTCATTTGAAGATTATAACGACGCCTTCTTGAAGTCTAAAGCTATTTGAAGATTATAACGACGTCTTTTTGGAGACTTTAAAGTTATAACAACTTTTCTTAAAAAATTTCCAAGATTGAAGATCAAACACTAGTTTTCTTTCAAAAACTAGTTAACTTTCTTACAAAATATAAGAAAAGTGCCTTAGGTTTTAGGACTTGAAGGTTATAAGAAGGTGTGGTGCAAGTTTTCTATGTGTTTTAGCTTGGTATTTATAGGGTAGAAAAAATAGTTAACCATATATTGGGTTAGAATTTAACCATGGTTAGTTTAAGACACTTGTAATGATCTAAAGAATCAATGGTCAAGATTTAACCACACATGGTGACTCCCCACACCCCTAAGTCGGTTTGGAAAGGATAAGGGTGACTAGATGAGTAGTCATGGTCTTTGGATGATAATATCCTAAGTATGTAGCTAGTTTCGACTCCGTAAATTGCTAACCGTAAGTTTTTAGGCCACGAAACGTAAAACC
Organism: Artemisia argyi; assembly: GCA_030686995.1. Classification (NCBI taxonomy): domain Eukaryota; kingdom Viridiplantae; phylum Streptophyta; class Magnoliopsida; order Asterales; family Asteraceae; genus Artemisia; species Artemisia argyi. The sequence continues at coordinate 41,323,037 of CM060676.1, read as the reverse complement.
GGGTATCCTAAAAATATGAAACTTCAAAGTATGGTCAAACATGTCAATATACTCCATAATAAAATATAAAATGAGTGGTAGGATCTATCGGGTGCTAAAACCCTGCTAAAAACTGGAAACACGGGTCTAAAACGCGTAATTCGCGTAAAACGCTGAACTGAAAAACGTAAAATTCCGAAACTTTTAGAATTGTCCTAAAATGAGAGAAAATCATATTTCTATAGTTTATAATGTTTTATGGACATATCGGGATGCTAGAATGATGTTTAAACCTAAAAGTAAATCTCGGACACGGCTTTGTGATTTTTGCAGAAATGATCCGACGAGCGTCAAACTCTCAGATTATCGTTAAAATAGTTTAACTTACGAGAATATGAAATAAAAATTTCTGAGATGAATAGTGAAAAGTGAATAGTAAAAAGTGAATAGTAAAAGTGAATAGTGAAATTTTCGGGAATAAAAGTTAACCTAAAATTGCGAATTGTTACAACAGGAGCTCCATCGGAAGATGAAACATAAGACTCAGTAACATACCATGATTTCTCAGGTATTTCTCTTGACGGAACAAAAGATTTTGAAATATAAGGAGCTTTTGAGTAATCATATGGTTTGCAATATTCAACTTTACTCATTTTAGATCGACTCTGTTCTTCAAGTTCATATTCTTCCTCAGTATCATGTACAATAACACGCACAACATTATTATCCATCAATTGGTCCATACTATACAGCTTAGGATTTGTTTTGAACACAGTGTGAAGAAAAGAGGATCTGTAATCGCCGAGGCCAAAACCTTTACCTGGTCTTGGTTTTAACGAAAACTTTTGAATTGTCGTTACAGATTCCCCATGTTTATAAACGATGTTTTGAAAAGCTTTGATTTGACTTTCAAGAGCGATGTTATCATCAAGTAAAGAGCTTTCTTTTTCACGTTTTTGCACTTTATGTTCATAAAATTCCTGTTGGCAAGTTATTACCTCTTTACGTGTTTTTGAAAGTTCCTGTTGGAGTTGAACAACTTGTTTATGAAGATCATGTTTTTCATTTTCCAGTTTGGAAACGATTTTACCGTTTGACTCAACAATGTCATACATTTGCTTTTGAACATTTTGTTCTTTGACATATGATTCTTGAAATGACTTTTCAAAGCTTTGTTCACGATGAACGACATATTGAAAACTTGAAAGCTGCGTTTTATAACATTCAATGTCCTTTTTTAACTTGGCATTTTCTTTCAAAACTTCAGTTTGCACGTCCGTTATGTGATTAGAAAGAAGTTGATTATTAAGTTGTATGGCTTTAACTGCACAGTCAGGAGCTGGATCAAAAGGAGGTTCATGTTGTTCACTAAAGTCATTTTCGTCTTGCGCAATAGGATCATCAAATGAGACGACAGTGTCATCATCAAATAGTTCATCCTCTTGAGAAGAGAAAAATGTTTCAGAAGGAACAACTTGCGCCTGATCTGATTTAGAAACATAGGGTGATGCATTAATATGTATGGAGCTTATGGTTAGGTCATTTACCTGAGACAAGCCATCAGTGGAGAACACTGGGACTGAATCATTCAACTAATGTTCCTACATGTTGGCCATAAGCATCACAGCTGCATTGGCTTCAAGATCTTCCATTTCATCATCATTGTAAGCATTAGCAAAGAAACTGTTCTCTTGAGCATTGAAAGTTTGTTCCTTTTCATCTTTGAGAGCCATAAGTAATGCCTGCTTGTGAAACTGACTACCTTTTCTTGGGTGAGGGCATGCAATTGCAATATGACCTTTTTCGTTGCAGTTGTAGCACCATATTGCATTCCCAGAGACTGTGTTGTTACTAGCAGCATTGTCATTACTTCGCTGAGGAGCACCTGGATTGTTTCTGAATCCCCCATTGTTGTTAACTCTTTGTCCATATCCAGAATTTCCAGTATACCCACCTGAACGTCCTGAATTACGATTCTGAATCTCAACTCGACCATCTTGAATGACAGCTTGGTTTCTTGTATTTGATGAAGAACGAAGACGGTTGTTGGTTTTGTTGGAGAATTTGCTAAAAGCACGAGCACCAAGAGCAAGTCCTTGATTCAACGTATTGACGTCATCATCATCATCTTCAAACTGATTAGAGTAATACATGCTATCATTGTTGTCATATGGAGCAAGTTGATTAGAAGCGTATGGAGAAGCAGGAGGATGCTGGTGACTGAAGTAATTTTGTTCCTGATCATAAGCATGATTAGACATCGGAGGATGTGAAGCAGGAGTTTGAGCAACGGGTGCAAGGGGATTAGATGTAGGTGGTGATGTGTATCCTCCTCGGGCGAGTTTGTCTTTTTCAACTTCAGACTCATAGTGCTTGAGATAGTCGTACAACAATCCATATGGATCCCTGTGAAGATTCTTGGCTTGTCTGTCAAATGTCACATACTTTTGCCACTCAGGACCCAGACTACTAACAAACTTTGTATTGACAGCGATTCTTGGAAGAGTTATTTCATGTCTCTCTAAATCATTGACGACATTAGTGAAACGATGAAAGTAAGACTCAAGAGATTCCCCTGGTTCGATCACGATGTTAGTATATTCCAAGTAAAGTTTAGATTCCATGTCTTCCTTGTTCAGTTGTGTGCCTTGCATCAGTAGATGGACGTGTTCCCACATAGCTTTTGCAGTTGTTTGAGCATCAACACTTCTGAATATGATATTTGGTATTCCTTGAAGTATGTAAGAAATAGCAATTTCATCTGCTTCACGATGGTGTTTTTGTTCCTCAGTAAGTTGAGACTCAGCAACACGCACAGCAGTTGGAGCTACCGGAGGATCAGCCTGTAGGTCACCGCCAACGTAGTTAACAGGCCAAGGAAATGGTCCTTCAAGGATAACTTGTTTCATGTACTTACCATTGGGTTTCTTGATCTCAATAAACCTTAAGAATCGACTTGCGCATTGAACATAATTACCCGGTGTTAGCATTGGTGGGGTGTCAGGAGAGCCTGCTTCGTGTCTGGATTGTTGAGTTGAAATGACTTCACACATCCTGTCAAACCAGTGAGTAGGTTTTGGTGGAAGTGGGCTTTGTTGTTGTTACATCGGATAAGATTGTTGTATTGGAACCATTTGTTGAATGAAGTTATGTTGTTGTGAGTAAACCGGTTGATGATAATATTGTGGTGATTGTTGATACTGTTACTGATGTTGCTGATGATACTGAAGGAAATATTTGTAACAGAAGGCGCAAACTTCCCAAAACCCCCACCAATGTGCACTCCAGAGGAACATCGTGTAGGGAATGGATACTACGAATACCATGGACAAAAGAGCCATACCACCAACGAGTGTGTCCAGCTACGACAACTAATTGACAAATAAGTAAAGGAGGGTAGAATGGATCATCTCGTTAAGAATATTAAAGAAGGGAAGGATAAACAAAAGAATGGAGGTAAAAAAGAGTTATCCAAAGATAAGGCTGACATTATTTACATGATACAGTCATGGCAGCGCAAAACGAAGCAAAAGGTCAGTCAAAAATTCTTTTTAGGGAATGAGATATCCTTCCCCACTCTAGCTGCGGACAACGCAGTAGTAGATCCACTAACCATTGAGATACATACTGGGGGACACGATATTCGCCGCATGTATATTGATGGAGGAGCATCCATAGACATTCTGTATGAACACTGCTTCAAAAGACTGCGACCCGAGATACAAAGTCAGTTAATACCGGCCACGAAGTCGCTGACTGGCTTCACAGGAGAAAATATATGGCCTATGGGGCAATTACGCTTACTTGTAGTTGTGGGCGATGAACAACACTCTACTGCCACATGGATAAACTTCATGATAATCAAGTCTCCTTCACCGTACAATGACATCATTGGGAGACCTGGAATATCATCCATGCGCGCTGTACCATCCACAGCACACGGGATGCTCAAATTTCCAGTAGAAGGAGGCATTGTCACCCTCTACAATACCACGGTGCCGCCTAAAGAATGCAACACGGTAACCAGTAAAGTGGAGAATGTTCCAGAATAGTGCGCAGCTAAAATACCAAACCTAAAGGTTGCCATTCACCCTGATTACCCAGATCAACAAATATCAATTGGAGGGTCTCTATCTGACAAAGGTAAAGCAGCTGTGTGCCAACTCTTGCAAAAAAAACCTGGATATCTTTGCATGGGAACCAAAGCACATGATTGGAGTACCACGATCTATCAGAAAGAAGTCAACTAGAAGGAAAAATCCACCTAGTCAAAATGGCAGTTACGGACTAATGTACTTGACCCTCTTTTATCGATCGATAAATGGCATTCTTTTATGCGCTTTCTCGCTAACAAGCCAAGCAGTCCCTAGCGGGCTATCCGTCATTAACTCGAAGAAGTGCAACAAGACTAGTATCGAACTGGGATTGCCTCTCTTTCAATCTTCGGAAGTGACTTTGTATCCCTTTCTAATGCAATATCTTCAATCAGATCTGTACGAGTGACAGGAAGAAGTCAGCTAGTTGCCATCCGCTCTGTCCCATTCTCCAATCTATGTCATATTAACCGATTCACCGACATGAGCCTCCGAAGAAATGATCCATAGTAAAGAAGTAGACATGGTACGAATGGGATTGAGAAGGAGCTCTTCCCCTTTTGGGGTGCATTATAGCACAGTCCGTGACTACGTTTTTCCGTTGGTTGATGCTGCGTATTGCACACTTGTTATATTTGTTTATATAGTGTTAGTTCTATAACGAATTTCAAGCGCCTATGAATTAGCTCCAAGAAAGCGGCCGTTCACGTCAGGAATCAAGGTTGTTGATGTAGTTGCTATTCTTTCTTTTTTTCGTCTCGATTGGGTTGGTGTTCAGTGTACCGCTCCGTGGGTACAAGATCGAAAAGAATGCATTGGATGGATGCCCGGGCATTGAGAAGGAAGGACGCTTTCAGAGGCGAAAGGCCATGGGGAGATACCGTCTGTGATCCATGGATCTCCGATCGGGAAACCGTATCCAAGCTTCGTGGCTAGTCTGCGCTCTTTGGACTTTGCAAACTTAGCGAACTGAAACATCTGAGTAGCTAAAGGAAGGGAAATCAACCGAGACCCCGTTAGTAGCGGCGAGCGAGAGCGGATTGGGGCTTTGAAGAAAAACAAGGATGAAGCTTCGTTCCTTAGCAAAGTGTTCATTTCTTTTTCGCCAGGTTTTATTCTCTTTCTGGATGATGGAAAAAGCAGCAAGCTACGGCTTGAAAGCTTACCTTCTTCTCTTCTGGAGAAAGTACACCTACCATTGAATGACCCTTTAGAGATAATAACATATGTCTGTCTCTATTTAGTATGCTAGAGGGGATTCTTAAGTCTTCTTTAGACTGGGGTAATGGCACTTTAGTCAATCCCAAGGAATAGAGTATTATAAAGATATTCATCATAGCAGAGAGTGCTTCTCAGGGAGGAGTACGATCGCTGTGAAGCTCTATTCTATGCCAGTCTCAGCTGTATGTTACTAGGAATCGACAAGGATTTCCTCCAATACGACAGAAAAAGTGCGGCCAAGCTCCGGATCGCGCAAAAGCCATATTGGAAGAAGTACACAAACTGGTAGACGCAGGCATCATGCGGGAAGTCTACTACCATGATTGGCTTTCCAACCCAGTAATGGTAAAAAAAAAAAAAAAAAGAGTGATGGCAGTTGGAGAATGTGCGTAGACTTCACTGATCTTAGTAAAGCATGTCCACAAGACTGCTACCCGCTACCAGAAATAGATTGGAAGATAAAATCCCTGTGCGGATATCCCTTTAACTGTTTGCTAGACGCATACAAAGGGTACCATCAAATTCAGATGGCAGAGGAGGATGAAGAAAAAACAGCCTTCCATACAAGTCAAGGGGTATATTGCTACACAAAAATGCCCTTTGGCCTAAAGAACGCGGGCACAACATACCAGCGATTGGTGGACATGGCCTTTGAAAAGCAAGTAGGCTGCAACTTGGAAGTTTATGTCGATGACATTGTTATAAAGAGTCATACTGAGGAGGAATTGGTACGCGACATCGAGGAGACATTCAAAACACTGGGAAGGATAAACATGAAGTTAAACCCCAAGAAATGCACCTTTGGCGCAACAGAAGGCATGTTCCTTGGATATTTAATAGAACCTGACGGCATCAAGCCTTGCCCTGAAAAGACAAAAGCTGTCATCGATCTCCCCTCACCGCGCACATTGAAAGAAGTCCAATCATTAAACGGAAAGCTAGCAGGGCTAAACCGTTTTTTGTCCAAGTCAGCAAACAAATCGTTCCCTCTCTTTAAAACACTCACGAAGTGCACAAAAAAGGGAGACTTTCGTTGGACTGAGGAGGCATAGGAAGCTTTCCAACAACTTAAGCAAAATCTTGCAGCGCTTCCCAAACTCTTTGCACCCCGACCAGGGGAATAATTGATCATGTACTTATCCGCAACTCATGGAGCAGTCAGCGCGGTGCTACTGACAGATAGAAACTCCGTTCAAACACTAATATACTTTGTAAGCAAAGCTGATGCGTGGGAATTGCACCAGGCTTTACCTCTCGAGGGATCTCGAGAAGCTTACAACCCCCACCAGACAGTGTACCTGATCGTTGTAGTATAGTATAGTGACAAGTACCGGAGGATTGATCGTTCAACTCAAGAATAGTGTCGCTAGGATTAGAAAACCTAAAACCTAGGTCTAGAGGTGAGGGATGATTCTTTTTGTATTTTTTATATTTTATAAAAGCAAGTAAAAATCTCGGGTATTGGAAGAGTGGGCGGAATTAGTTGCTAGTCAACTAACCCAATAACTAAGATGCAATCAAAATAAAATAACAAAAATGAAAATAAACTAATTAAACTAATAAGATGTGAACAATATATGGGAGAATTGTGTTTACTTAGATTTCACTACTCCCTAGATATCTTTTACAGGTTAATTACTTGTTACAGTTGCGTGGATGACGGGTTATATTCCTTAATACCAATCATGGGGTGGCGTACTTACTTCCCCAATTCTATAAGCTCCTACTTCACTCCTATGTCGAGCCTGCAAGAAGCTCCTAACTTGGGATCCCTAGAATTCGCTCATGCATTAAATACAACCATAAAAACCTAGTACACATCGGTTCATGTTTCTTAAGACGTTCAAGCAAGTTACACAATGGAGATTTGCCAGTTTTCTTAAGCCTAACATTAAAATCATTCATCCATTACAACTATAGACAAGCAATCAACTTATAATCAACATCTAGGTTTCATTACATCTAAGCAAACACACAAAAGATCTAGCCTAGCATGTTAAAATCAAGACAAGCGTAAGATATATTCAAACAACACATAGACATATTGAATGAATTGAAAGGATACTTATCTCAATTGAACATGAAGGGTTTCAAGGGGTGAAAACCCTTGAAAATACTGTTACAAACGAGCTAGGGTTTATAAAGTTCGACCTTAATATTCTCCACACAAGTTCCTATTTTAATGAATGAAAATTAGAAAAGTATTTATAGATTTCACGAGGTGACGGCGTCAAGAGTAAAATTCTGACGCCGTCATCTCGCCGCCAATAAAGTTCTCGGACTGCCTAGATCTAGATCTGACGCCGTCATGTGTAATCTTGCTTCAGGCCGTCACCATATTTACTCTTGATGCCCTTGTTCTGATGCCGTCACGTTTTCTCTGGGCCTCATCCATTTTGCTCTTGACGCCGTCATCAAATCCTTCTTGACGCCATCATCTACTGTTCCCAGCAAGGAAAATTAAGACTTTGCCGTTTTCTTCACTTTTATGCTCCAAAAATGTCCAAAATGCTTCCTTTTCTAGAATTCACTCCCAAAGTACCTAAAATCACAAAAGGAATGATTTATGGAAATATTTGATCAAATAAATTCGAATTCGGGCTTAAATGATCCCCTAAAGACGGACCATTTTTCGCCTCATCAAAAGCACTCAAAAAGACAGAGACCAACTATACTGCCATGGAAAAACTGGTCCTAGCTCTAGCCTTCGCAACTAAGAGATTGCGCCGATACTTCCAAGCGCACCCAATAGCTGTGATTATGGACCAACCAATCAAGCAAGTTATCTCTAAACCTGACGCATCAGGACGGCTACAAAAATGGGGCCTAGGATGTGAATATGAGGCCAAGGATGAACACATGGTTCACAATCAAACAAGTCCCTAGAGGAGAAAAAAGGAAAGCTGACGCGCTTAGCAAGATCACATCTACAAGCTTTGCGCACCTCTCAAAACAGGTATTGGTGGAGACTAGAAAAAACAAATCAATCTCGGAGATGAAAATATCCACGGTGATAGAGGAACAGAATCCTACGTGGATGACACCTATCATTGAATTTATAAGCAAAGGAATCTTACCATAAGACCAGAAAGATGCTCGTAGGGTACGGTGCACAGCGCAGAGATTTGAACTCCGTGATGGCGTCCTGTATCGACGTTCATTCCTATAACCATGGCTTCGGTGCGTTGGACCTCCTCAAGCAGATTATGTACTCCGAGAGATTCACGCTGGCTCATGTAGTATGCACTCAGGACCACGTTCCATAGTGGCGCGCGCCCTGCGATCAGGATACTATTGGCCTACCATGCACCGCGACGCGCGGGAAATGATAAAAAAATGCAGTGATTGCCAAGTCCACAGGCCAATTCCGCGCCGACCACAACAAGAGCTAACCCCCATCACCTCACCATGGCCATTCTATAAATGGGGCATTGACATTGCAGGCCCTTTTCCAGTTGCAGCAGGAGGGCTTAAATTCCTCATTGTAGCTATAGATTATTTTACTAAATGGATTGAGGCAAAAGCAGTGGCAAGCATCACAGGCAACCAAGTCAAACGCTTCGTGTGGGACAACATTGTATGTCGCTTTGGACTACTTGGATAGATTATCTCGGACAACGGAAAACAATTCTGTGATAACCCGTTCAAAGACTGGTGTGCGCAATTAAACATTACACAACACTTTGCTTCAGTAAAGCACCCACAAACCAATGGCCTAGTTGAACGCGTGAATCACAGTTTGGGCGAGGGAATAAAAGCGCGCCTTGACAGACATAAAGGAAGATGGGTGGATGAATTGTCACATGTTTTATGGGCGCACCGCACG